>CAUYSK010020053.1:0-10977 GCA_963575035.1 Avahi laniger | reverse complement strand
TGTTCCTTTCTCTCTGCAACCACACCAGTATCTATTGTTTTTGGATTTTTAAATAAATGCCATTCTAACTGGGGTAAGGTGATATCTTGTTGTGGTTTTAATTTGCATTTCCCTGGTGATTAGTGATGTTGAACATTTTTTTGTATGTTTATTGGCTATTTGTCTTTCTTGTTTTGAGAAGCTTCTGTTCATATCTTTTGCCCACTTTTTAATAGGGTTGTTGGTTTTTTTCTTGCTAGTTTGCTTGTGTTCTTTGTAAATTCTTGTTGTTAGTCCTTTATTGGATTTGTAGCTTGCAAATATTTTCTCCCCCATTCTGTAGGTTGTCTATTTGCTCTGTTCATTGTTTCCTTAGCTGTGCAGAAGCTTTTTAGTTTAATAAAATCCCATTTATTAATTTTTGTTGTTGCCACAATTGCCACTGGGATCTTCTTCATAAATTCTTTCCCTAGGCCAATATCTAGGAGTGTTTTGCCTACGTTTTCCTCTAGAATTCTTATGGTTTCATGCCTTAGATCTAAATCTTTTATCTATCTTGAATTAATTTTTGTGCAAGGTAGGGGTCCTGTTTCATTCTACTGCATGTGGCTAACCAATTTTCCCAGTACCATTTATTGAAAAGGACTTTTGTTCCCCCAGTGTATGTTGTGGTGTGCTTTGTCAAAGATCAGTTGGTTATAGATAGATAGTTTTCTGTCTGGGTTCTCTGTTCTGTTTCATTGGTCTAAGTCTCTATTTTTGTGCCTACACCATGCTGTTTTGGTTACTATAACCTTAAAGTATAGTGTGAAGTCTGGTAATGTGATGTCTCCAGATTTATTCTTTTTGCTTAAGATCACTTTGGCTATGCAGGCTTTTTTCCTGGTTCCAAATGAAGTGTAGAATTATTTTTCATAGTTCTGTGTAGTATGACTTTGGTAACTTGATGGAGATTGCATTGAATTTGTAAATCACTTTGACTAGTATGGACATTTTAACAATGTTTATTCTACGTATCCATGAGCATAAACATGAGCATGTTTTTTCATTTGTTTGTACCCTCTGTGATTTCTTTCCTCAAAGTTTCATAGTTCTTCTTGTAGAGATCTTTCACCTCCTTGGTTTAGTATTTTCCTAGGTATTTTATTTTCTTTGTAGCTATTGTGAATGGTATTGAGTCTTTGATTTGCCTCTTGGCTTGACTATTATTAGTATATAGGAATGCTACTGATTTATGTACATTGATTTTATATCCTGAGACTTTGCTGAGTTTATTTATCAATTCTAGGAGACTCTTGGTGGAATCTTTTAGGTTTTCTAGATATAAGATCACATCACCAGCTAAGAGTGATAATTTGACCTCCTCTTTCCTGATTTGGATACCGTTAATATTCTTCTCTTGCCTGATTGCCCTGGCTAGGACTTGCAGCACTATGTTGAATAGGAGTGGTGATAGTGGGCACAGATCCCAGTTTTATAGAAACTAAAGTTTTTATAACTTCAGTGAGCTTCCCTAAGAAAAATGGTATGAAATTATAAATGCAAATACAAAAGTAAGTACAAAAGTGAATACTTATTTAGACTGATAAAAAGGAACAAAAACAAGAAAATTTATAAAAGCTAGAAAATGCCACAAACATTACCAAATCCATAAAAACAAATGGATGACACTCCTATATAATAATTTTCTCATATTTCTTTATTTGAGGGGTAGGAGCATATTCTTTAATTACCTCTTGATTTGACCACTTATATGTAATATTATTTTCAATAGAATAAAAAATATAATTTAGACTTTCCTCTAGAATGATTAGTTAAAACTTGTTTTTAGTATTAACAATTAGAAAAATTTATCTTTGTAACTCATTACTGGTAATTCTTTGTATATTTTTAGCATTGTCATGAAATTTGGGGACAGGGAAACTCTATCACATTTCTTTTGTAACTGATCTGCAAGCATTCAGACATTACACGTGTGTATACAGCGACTTATCTCAAATACTCTTTAAATTGAGGGCCCTATGGACCATCATCTTCTGATGGCCCCGGCAAATGGCTCGGGAGCTTAAACTTCATTCATGAATTTGTGTATCTGTTTCTGAGAAGGATAAACTCTTTCTAAATCCTCATCTACAGGGGATGTTGCAGCCCTCAAAAGAGAAACCTTTGTGCTAAAGGAAGGCGCTGAATATAGAGTCAAAATTAACTTCAAAGTAAGTACTTTGCCCTGTGTGTTTTTATAAAGTTTAAACCTTTCCTATAATCAGTGACTAAATTCTTACATTATCATGTTGGCATACTTTTTGTTTCTCCCCCCACCCCTGACCTCCACCCATATCTGGGTCTTGAACGTCCTATTCCCAACTCTCAGCTCCACCTGTTGAGACTTGCTCTTGCTTTGTGCCTTTTCCCAACCAGGACTTGAAACTCTCCATTGTCACTTAAACCCATGGGATCCCTCTCTCTATGAATTCCTGATATAGCCATGAGGCACACACTGTTTTGTATCATACCATCTATGTCAATCCTACTTTATACAACATAAGCACCTTGAGGTAGAATAAAATTATATATCTCTTCTTTCCAATATTTCACACAAAACTTTGTATATGGTAGATATTTATTGAATATATATTGAGAAGTGAACAAATGAATGAGTCAGCTAATAGAAAAATAGGACAGATAGGGCCTCAACTCTAACTGCTCCATGGCTGTATAAATCCAGGGAGTGTGGTCTTTGCTAAGTGACTGGAGATTGTAATTATAGTTGTGGAGCAGGTGACCAGGTAAGAGCAAAACTAAATAAGGAACAAATCAACATCTAATGAATAGCTGTATATCCCAATGAATAGCCAGAATCACAGGAAAAGTAACCTTGACTTTGAAAACAAATAATTCAGAAATGCACTGTTTGCACTTAATGGTTTGTGTTTGTCTTGGCCGTTCCTCATTCCCTCTCAGCCTCATTCTCCAGAGCCTGGGCTCCACCAAGGAAGACTCCATCTGTTTTCTCTATTTGCACACTGGGACCTTCTTTTCCCTGGGTGCAGGGTATGATTCAGGGTCAATGGACAATCACTCACCACATACAAATATGCCTCAAAATAATTTCATTCTGAAATATTTGCTGACACCTTCTCTATAATAGGCACTGAACTATGGTTCACTTAGTTGTTTCCTGTCATTTATTACTGAAACACCTGAGGTTTGGTAAGGCATTATATTTAAATATGCCTAGAATGGGTTCCACATCAGTCAATTTTTAGTTATTGATGCTATTGCATTAGTTCGTCAATTTAGCAAGCCAGTTGTCATCAAGTGAAATGTGACAGGTAAATTTTGATGTGAATGAGATGAGAAGGAAAGCTGTGGGGTGTGGGCTTCTGCTGTGGGTGAGGAGGCCGGGGAGGAATGCAGTGGTGTGGCTCTGGGGGGTCTGGGTGATGCTGAGGGGGGACAGGGAGGGGCTGCCAAGACCCATCCACTTCAGTGGTTTGACCACTCTCTGTGTTATCCATGTAAAGCTGAACCATCTTGTGGCCTGTCCCACATGGAGCTACAGTTAGAAGAAACGACAAAGTCAAAATGTAATTAAAAAGCAATTTAAATTTTTACTAACATCTCTTGAAAAATGTCCAAGAAAGTTTGCATGCATAACACCACATCCTAAAACCCTCTTTCCTTATCTCTGTTAGTTGCTCTCGTTGTTCTTCTCTTTCTCCTCCCAAACTCTACAGCATTTTCTAAAAACCTTGCCTAGGATGGTTCGCTTAGTTCCCCCCTGCCTTTCCTTCTGCCTCCCAAGGAAATGTAGTATCTCCGACTTCCACAGGTCCTCACTCTTTCTCATATCTCCGAGGCTTCTTCCTCCTGGCGTGGGAGACACACTGGGGAGGAGTTGCAGGCAGAAGAAGATGATACTATGAACAGTCGTACTTTCTTTTACCCATCCCAAATGTAGCGACCCTCTGTGGAGCAATGGTAAAACAGCAACTCTCTGTGTTGAAGTTCTTATTGCTATCCCACTGCTATTTTTCTTCTTGGATCTTTTTCCCACCAAGTCACATCTGCCACTTGGTCCAAGGGACAAGATTAGGGACATCTAGAAAGATGTATTAATTTTCCCCATTCCTATGAGCTACATCAGGGATACAGAGTCATTAGAAAATTTGGGCTTCATTTTGTCACCATCTCTTCAATAAAGATGTTTTCATTCTGCCTGCTTTGGGTAGGTTTATTTTACAGATATCCTGAGTGACAGTTTAGAATCTAAGCTGGCAGTGTTCACTGTTCTGCTACCTTACTGCCAACAAAACAAGAGATAATAGCACAAGTTAATTGGTTTAACTACTGTGGCCAACACAATAAGGGAGTCATTTTGGGGGAAAAATTATTTGAAGATGCTTCCATTCTTCATATTGCTGAACAGTTAACCAAGCACTCCAGCTAATGATCCAATATCCACTTCAATTTGTTTATGTAGACATGACCACTGTATAAAATTAACCGACAACCCAGGTCAGTCCCAGGTAAAATGAATCATGGAAAAACAAAGTGCTTGACCTGTCTATAGTTCCATTCTGTTTTAGTGAATTTTCTTTGACAGGATTGGGAAAATAGCAAGATTTCAGACAACGCCTGGAAATGACAGATGTCCAAAATGCTTGGCAGATGCAAGTGGATTTCACCCATTATGAAGGATGTTTTTTTGCCACCCATTTCACCTCTAGACTCCACTCTCAATTGCACTGCAGACACCACCATTTTCTAGACCGGATTTTCCATTACTCCTTTTCTCCTTCTTGTTTGTTTTCCATGTGCTAGGTGGATCATTTCTGACATTATGGTTTTTGGATATTTGCAAAATATTTTCCATTGGTATCTTTATAACCTTTTCTAAGACAAAGATGGTTTCCTGGCCAGTAGTATCAGGGAGTGGGAGGTCCAGGCCATTCTTTGGACCATTGAAGAAGGAGAAATACCATGAGGAATATTGAGAGGAGATTTCAATGATCCACCCCCTGCCCATAAACAATAAAAGCCACACTATTCACTAATTAAAACAACATTGACAACACTGTGATCTCCTCTCTCCAATTTCTGCATCATGACCATGCTAAATGAATGTAGGAACACTTATTCTGAACTAAGTCTTCAGTCTTTTCATTCTCAGAGAAGATTCAGCTAGGAAGGATCAGCATGAAAGATGAGGAAAAATGAAAGACCCTCTTTAATCTGAATTGCTTGGATCCTTCCCGCCTACAGGTGAACAAGGATATTGTGTCAGGCCTGAAATATGTTCAGCACACCTACCGGACTGGGGTGAAAGGTAAGTGACCCCACACTTCACACTGTCCCAGACTGCTTCTCACTGATACTGAAACGTCTGATTATTAATAATTGTGAGTCGTAGACTCATGAGAATTGATAAAAGCTGTGGACAGGCACACATATATCTCTGACCTAGACATTAATAGCGAGGCCAACGTTCAGCAGACCTAGCTGAGACTAAGTCAGCCACTAACCTTCAGCAATCAGCTTCTAGAATTCAGCTTTATTACTCATAAAGGTGAGAGTAACCAAGATAAGTTTGAAGGATATAAAGTACATAAAAAGACTCTCGAAAGTGAAAAAGCAGTTCATGGGTGTAAAACCCAAGTGTCAATAAATCCAAGACGAGAAAGACTTGCCCAGTGGTATGTGTGTTAGAGGTGGGAGTTGGGGTGGTGGCATTGAGCAGGGGAAGTGCTCAATTTGCTAACAAAGAAATAGAGAAAAATGCCCTTTCTAGGATTGAGAAAAGCTGTCTAATTGAAACAAATAGTATGACATTACCTAATCTGCAGTTCTCAACATACCTTGGGAACCTGGTTTCAGTTTCCTTAGTTAATATGGGCACAGAGAAATGAGAGGCAGAAGGTAATGGAAAGACCTTTACAGTCCCTTTTCACTAAGGTGCTCTCTTCTCTTCCCAGAGGTGGGAAACAGCAAAGCCTAGGTCAGTTCTACCGAATTAATAAACACAAGATTAGGGAGAAATTGTCTTATAAATATGAATGACATGTAGAACCAATCAGTTGCTCAAATCCCAGAGAACATTGACCTGAAAGATACTGATTGGGCTTTCCAATATGTAGTCTCATGAAAAAATAGTTCAATTTCCTATTTTCCTTCGAGCATAAAATCTGTATTGCCTCTCTTAGGCAAAAGAACAATGACATGTCTGCAGCTGTTCCTTCGTACTTACTAACAACAGTTAACCAGCCAACTATATGCTGCTTGTCTATCTGCCTAATGTTATTAACACTTTTCAATCCCCAGCTCTTCTTTATATCCCATTTATTCACTTATAAATAAGTTTGGTTGGCTATCTTCACCATTTGTCTTAGTTCTTCACTTTTTTAACCCAACTTACTGATCTTCCCTTTCGAATCAAGTATTCCAGCCATGAATTCTGCTCATTCTGATCACCTTCTGTTACCTAATCTCCCACAACTGATATGTTCATACAGTGACAATTTGTACGTAGAAGTCCATTTTCTAGACAAAGAAACGTAGGCTCAAAAATGTTAGGTGACTTAGGTAGTTGCAGGGCTGAGACAAGAACTCAGGTCTCAACTTGTTTGGGTTTTTTTTTTAATGGTACAATCTGCTTTATCTCTCTCTCTCACCAAAAAAAAGTGTCTCCATTGGTTTAGGGCACTGATTCCCCAACTTTCTTGAAACTCAGAGTCAGCTGTGTTGTTTTATAAAAACACCGATTCTTAGGATCCACGGTGGGTTACTGAACCCCAGCCTTTGGGAGTGGGGCAAAGGAAATCACATTATTAAAAGACATTTCAATTTTTAAAAAATGTTTTAAAAAAAAAAAAACAGATGTCCCAGGTAACTCTGATGTTTAGCCAGGCTTGGAAACTCCAAATTCTCCAGTTTGCAGTGTGTTTTCCTCTGTCAGACTCTTATCCTAATGAGCTTTTTCCTCTTCCTAGTGGACAAAGCAACATTTATGGTTGGCAGCTATGGGCCTCGGCCAGAGGAGTATGAGTTCCTCACTCCCATCGAGGAGGCTCCCAAGGGCGTGCTGGCCCGGGGCACGTACCACAACAAGTCCTTCTTCACAGACGACGATAAGAACGACCACCTCACCTGGGATTGGAACCTGTCCATTAAGAAGGAGTGGACAGAATGAGTGCATCTCCCCAGCCCTTTCCCCACCTTGCCACCTGGAGGAATCCCCCCGGCCGTGTTCATCGCCCTGTCCCTCCTCCCCGTCCATGGCTGGGTCCCTCTCTCACACGGCCCTTATCCATCCCTCTTATCCCGCTCCGTCTCTCACAGTGCTTCCCAACACTCGGAGCTTAAAACCGGGCCTTCATCCGGCCTGTCGCTGGGATCCTCCATCCAGGCCGGATCTTCCATTCTCCATCTCAGTGCGTAGTCCTTTCGTGTCTCCCTCCGTCATTCCCATTCTGGCACCTAGAGGCCAGGAAGCAGGCAAACCATCGCCAACAGTCCTTCTGCCTCGGTTCCCGCACTCATTCCCATCCCTGGATTCCTCGGTGGTTGCTGCTGGCCCAACGACTCCCTCGTCACATCCCCTGCCACTTGGGGTTCTTTTGTGGGAGACGCTGTAAACGATGCTAGAGAGTATGAATAAAATGACTGTTTGTTCTGAGACCCTCGTTTTTCTGTTTTCTTCCTTTGAACAAACATGGCAACTGGATGGTTCACATTTGTGTGTGTCCTCCGAGGGCGGGGTGCAGAACACTCTAGAGGGGGTATTTACATCATTGGGAGCACATTGGTCCCTCTGATACGCTGCAATGGGCAATGAGCATTCAGGATACAGGCAACGGAAAATCTAAATGTATTAGTAATTTCTCTTATAATATTCTCACATGGAAGCTTATCCTAAGCTTGAGACTTCTAGATCCCAGTGCCTATGGAAATCTCATCTTGGGTTTTCCACATGACTTGGCCAAATCAAATATTGTCTCTTTTTCCTGCTTAAGACCTTTCAATGGGTTTCCAACATCCAGAGAATAAAGTTGAAGCACCTACACTTGGCTTACTGCATAAGGCCCTCCAGGAGCTGGCCCCAGCATGCCTTTCGGCCTGCGTTTATCATTCCATTACTTTTTGTAATGTTCAATTACTAATAATTCTTTCACACACATTACATTTGCATCTCTGTGCTTCGACTCTTTACAAGGAACTCTCTTTGTACCTTCTGTTGCCTGGTAGATTCTTATTCACCCAGCACTCTGCTTGTGCATCCTCTGCAGGAGAAACACCTTCACAGGGCCTTGTCATTGCCCTAAGTACCCTCTGTCTGTACTCTTGTAGCCCCTGTGAATTTTTCTACTTTTTATCACTTTCCATCTTATATTTAAATGACCTTTTTATTTGTTCATCTCTCCTGTTAACAATCTAAGCTGCCAGATGCCAGATCAGAGCACAATTATCTTTGTATCCCTAGAGCTTAGGTCAATACCTGGCACAGAATATTTCATTTTTTTATTTAAATAAACCGACCTGACTTTCTTCTGGTTGGTTGTGTTCTGAGGCCCTGTCACTAAACTTGGTCTTTTATCTCAGACGTTGAAGGTTCCCCTAGAACCAGCTGCAAAGTTCCCAGAGCACTAATAAGCCCACAGCCAATTAGCTACCAAGTGGGCCTTCCTGAATCAGCACCCCAAAAACACGAAGTTCAGGTTTGGAGCCGGAGCAGGAGAGGAACAATGGAACCTGCCCAGTTTAGATGCCTGTTTCTCCTACTTCTTCTCACGTGTGAGCTGATGCCAGGAGTTGGTGCAGAAGTTGAGAAATCCTCAGGTAAAAGAAAAACGCACTTGGGTGAGCAGATGGTGAAAGTGTTGTTAGGAAAAGGGAAGGGAACATGATAGTACCTCTGGATACTTACTCTCCAAACCTAGAAACCTTCTCAGGAAATGCTGGATAAGATGTGTGTTGTGTAGTGGACAGAAGGGAAGTCTAGCAGTATATTTCAGAGAGAGACCATAAGTAGGGTCGCCCTCCATATGTTAGCAAAAAAATGATGCCTTAGAATGATAACAGCACTCCTAGAAATTGTGATCTCCTTGCCCTTGGTATGCAGAGAAAAGGTATAGATGCCTTCATTTTTTTAGAGCTGCTTCTTCTCCCCTCAATACCCTGACACCTACTCCCTCTCTCTCTCTCCCTTTCTCTCTTTCATTCTCTCTCTGTCTAGATGGCCCTGGCGCTACCCAGGAACCCACATGGCTCACAGATGTCCCAGCTGCCGTGGAATTCATCGCTGCTGCTGAGGTGGCTGTCCTAGGCTTCTTCCAGGTTAGTCCAGATGTTCCACTTGCTATTTCCGCAAGAACCAGAAATATTCTACCTCGAGGGAGCCATGACAGCACCTGTTAGACCAGATGACACTGGATTGGAAGCAGGGGGGCAGGGCACAGGGTCTGCTTTCAACTTGTCTGTTGAGACCTCTAAAATTCAACCCATTCCCAGTCTCTATGCCTTTCTCATACTTCCTCCGAGAGCTCTGGGTCTGCTGGCTGGATCTCCTCATCTACGGATGTTTTGGAGCTTAAGTCTGCAGGAAGAATGTCTCCATCAAACCCTCCCATTGTCCTAAATGCCCTCAATCTGTACTCTCATAGCACTCTAAGAATAAGCAGGGACCAGAAACCCCAAATTTCATCAGCCAGCAACACCTTTTTTAATGGTAGGCCAAAGACTCTTGGCATCAGTTAATAGTTTACCTCTGTCTAAACACTTTCCCCAAATTGGTAGAATCATTCTTCTTTTTCTTTGCCTTCTCTAAAATGTTGGAAAAAGATGACATTTTGAATATTGAAGGTGTTAACCTTCATATTTCAGATTGGCTGTCTGGCTAATAAAGACAATCATAAATGGGAGGGCTCCATCCCAGCATTTTCATCTTTCTCTGCTGGTAGCATCTGGCACTTCTCACAGCTGATCAAGACCCTACTCTCTCACGGCAGACCTTCTTGTCTGTTTCCATTCATTAATTCCCACTTACGGTCACCCTGTGGATTCTGTGTACACAGCTGGAAATAGCTGCAAGGAGATGCAAGTGGGGGAAGAAGACAGGGAGTACATTTTTCAGTGATTGAGAAATCTTAGCCGTAGACAAAAACAGCCACCCTCAGAAAGACAGGGAGGGGCAAGAGGGTGGAACTGGAGGAGTGTGCAATAACTTGAACAGCCACCAGATGTCGTCATTTCATCCCTGAGCAATTCCATTTGAAGGAACAGACTGAAAGAGAGGAAACCTCAATTAATAATTGTTTGTAGACTCTAATGAACTCCGCACACCCCTTCAGAATAGCAAGGTTCCCACTCCCCCTGCTTGGCCCCAGATACAAGGTTAGTCATCTTCTTTTCTCCGCTCTTTTCTCCCCATTTTCTCCCCTCCTCCTTCTGTCCACAGAGATGCAGGGAAGAATGTGTTCATTCCTGTTTATTTATTTATTTATTTATTTTTATTTCAGAATATTACAGGGATACAAACCGTTCAGTTACATAAATTGATTTTGTACCATTTGAGTCAAAGTTATCAGTGTGCCCATCCCCCAGGTAGTGTGCATTGTACCAGTTAGGTACAAATTTACCCATCTTCTCCTCCACCCTCCCTCCTGCTTGATTTCTAATCAACATGAGTGTTGACTGATTAGTTCCAATTTAATGGTGAGTACATGCAGTATGTTTTTTTTTTCCGTTCTTGTGATACTTAGAAGAATCATTTCCAGTTCCATCCATGTTAATGCAAGGGATATTAGATCACCATTTTTTATGGCTGAGTAGTACTCCATGGTATACAAGTGCCCAAATGCCCATCAATACAGGAGCACATTAATCAAATGTGGTATATGTATACCATTCCCGTTTACTGACTAGAACTGTAGTGTGCAAAGGTACTGTGGCAGCAGGGAAAATGCTGCCAGTCTCTAGGGAAGAACTGGAACCATCACTCGG
>CAUYSK010020052.1:0-29118 GCA_963575035.1 Avahi laniger | reverse complement strand
AGAGACAAAGAAATTGCACTTGGACTATATCAATTCTATTATTCTATATGGCCGCTATATGACCACCATTATTCTCTATGTTTATTTGTGTTTGCAATTTAAAACACTGAAATAGAGTGAGAATTGTGAAGTGTCCTATTTGTGTTTGGCAAGTAGAAATTTTAGTTCATACATGAAATATTTTATTAAATTTAAATAATATCTTTAAAATACAAATTTATTTGAAAACAATTCTCATTATTTAATAATTAAACATTTAATATTAAATGGCAATGTTATTCACTTCTGAGGCAAACAATATGTAAGTAGATATACGTTGCTTCCCATTTTTGTCAAAAAAATATGAATTTGATAAAAATTATTAATCCATTGCTTTGATTTCTTTGCTTATTATCAGCATGCTATAAATATGAAATTCAATCAAAAAATTTTTTCGCTGTTTCTGATTCCCTTCTGGGCTTTATTATTATTAATTTTGTGATTATTCCATTGTAAGGAGAGAGAAGAAATGAGCTGCTCTGAGTGTCAAATACAGTAGTTATATCACTGCACTTGAATGAGATTAAGATTCCCTTTTGGGAAGTTAGATTTATCTGCCCAGCTAATCATCTGCCTTGTGACAGGCCTAATAACGTCTAACCAGACATCCCTTTATTGTACCTAGTCTAACAATGTTATATACCCACTTTCCCCCCTTCTAGAAACATGTCAAACAAGAGAGAAATCTTGGAATTGGCATTCTCAGGAGCCTTTTTTCTTGTGGAGCTGGACTTGAGCTGGACTTTACAATTAATTAGTCTAAAAAGTTGCTTTAACATATGTTAGATAAGGCCTACTATTAAAAAGCAGAGGTCCTGCCTCTTCTTAGATGTCATTCTCTATTGAAGACCCTGTTTAAAGCCTTCTCTTTTCATTCCCGAGATAGTTTCCTCACTTAAATTCCTAGAGATTTTTCGGTCACATCTTCCTATATCCTGTTTTGTCCTGAATCTTTGGTTTTTAGTCCTATCCCCCCTCACTGGATTATTAGCCATTTAAGGGCACAACTGTGCTTTACTCCCCTTTGTAATCTCATTCATTTATTTAGTCATTAGAAATTCATTGAGCATTTACTAAGTGCCGGGAACTTGGTAGCACTTAGTAAAGACAGCGCAGCTCTCTACCTTCAAGGAAATCCCGGTCTACCCAGAAGACAAACGTGGAGCAGTATTTGTAGCACAGTGCAGACGGCACACAGGAGCACGGAGAGAAGTGTCAAATAGGGGCACCAGAGGATGGGCAGGCATGATCAGGGATGACTCCCAGAAGGAGGTGATTGCATGTGCAAAAGAAACACCTGTGGCACTGAGCACTACCTTGTGTCTACTGGAGGAACTTTCTTCCGTAGAGGGGATGCCAATTTTGATATAACTGTTGCCTGCAGAATAAGTGTCGTGAGTGGGGGAGGGAAGGTATAGTCCCTTTGCTTTTGAATAAAGCTACTTCAAACTGTTGGAGACCCCTGGCTGCAACCCTGGGCCCATCATGGGGAGGGACATTGTTGCCAGACCTGGCCCTTTCTTGGGTCAACTCATTCTTTCCTGGTGGAAAGAATAAGTTATTAGGCCTGTCACAAGGCAGATGATTAGCTTTTCCACTCATACAATGTTCTTCAGCAGTCTGACTCAGGTGGGTGAGTTATCTGTCTCAGAGGTCAGAGCGTCCCTATGGTTTCGGAATGTCTTTAGTTAGCAGTGGGATTTTGTTCCAAGTGTTAGGAAGAACTATGAGCTACATCTCATGAATATTTATGACTTTCCTGTAAAAGTATCAGAGAACTTAAAATTATTTGAACATATTATTTGCTTTTATATACAGGAAAAGAGAGGTATGGGTTGGGTAAGTGCTTTTTTAGTGCCACGTGTTAAGTCAATGGCCAAGGCGGGAACAGGTCAGTGGATAATAACTCGGGGCACTGTCCGCCAAACTGAGCAAGCTGGCATGGAGCCAAAGACCTTGGCTTACAGTAACTGCAAAGTTTTAGAATTTTGTGTTTAAATATAGAAAAGTAATGATACACTAACTTTTCATTACACAGTTAATTTTCTTGTTGCTTTTGTGTGTGTGTGTGTGTACATGTGTGAGGGGTTCTTTTTTTGAGTGCAAAAAGAGAGATCTGAGTGCATGTAATATGCTTCACTGGGAGACTACACACTGAGTGTATTCATTTGCATGATCACCTAATTATTCACTCTATTAAGCACTCTGAGGTTTTTGTGTTGTTTTAATATTTGAACACTCATGACACGTTCCAGCCAACAATAGAAAATTGTTGACTTTCTCACATATAGTAGTCCCCCCTTATCCATAGTTTCACGTTCTTCAGTTTCAGTTACCCACGGTCAACCAAGATCCGAAAATATTAAACAAAAAATTCCAGAAGTAAATAATTCACAAGTTTTAAATTGCATGCCATTCTGAATAGTATGATGGAATCTCAAGCCGTCCTGTGTCGTCCCTCCTGATGATGTGAATCATCCCTTTGTCCAGGGTATCCACGCTGTCTACACTACCTGCCTTCTAGTAACTTAGTAGCCATCTTGGTTATCAGACTGACCATTGCGGCGCTATCACAGCGCTTGTGTTCAAGGAACTGTCATTTTACCTAATAATGGCCCCAAAGCACATGGGTGATGATGGTGCTGGCATATTGTTATAATTGTTCTATTTTATTATTAGTTATTGCTAATCTTTTACTGCACTTAATTTATAAATGAAACTTTATCATAGGTATGTATGGATAGGAAAAAACATAGTATATATAGGGTTTGGTACTATACACAGTTTAAGGCATCCACCGGGGTCTTGAAATGTAGCCCCCACCCTAGGGGCAGCACCATGTAAATCCCACCCAGGAGTTCCGCTCTTGAATTTGAGTCTAGCCTCTCTTCAGCCCCGGACCTGGCTACTCAAGAACTCTCTGTAGATTTATTCATTGCTTTGGGTTAAGTGATTACCTTCTCTTTTTGGCCTCTTTAAAATGCAGACTCCCTGGAGAGACAGGCCATGAAGCTGTTAATATTTAGACCTTAGAAGCAATAGGTTTATAACATTCTTTTTCTTTTCCGATGAGGGGCGTTCAGGCAGCACAGAGGGGTTGTGGTGGGATGTGTTGGAAAGTGGGAGGTATAGTGGGAAAAAGTTTTCAGTCCCACCCTGGCTCGGGGCCTGGTAAGAGTTGTGTGGGTAAAATGGGTTGACTGGCCAGATGTGCTGATGCTGAAGCTGGGTGCTGGGGCCCTGGGGCCTAGAACTTGAGACCAGGAGGTGTAAGGTGAGGAGAGAGAACACAAATGAGATAGGAAATGCTGTTAGTGCAGGTCCTCTGTGGAGCAGATGCTCAGGCTGGATTAGACATGCTAGAGATCTGTTAGGGGAAATGCCTGTGAGGGAACTAGAGAGGGACCAGGAGGCCCGGGAGAGCCCCCACACCATGACGCAGATCTGACCCTTTTGAATGCAAGAGGGAAGGAAGGGAAGTTGGGTGGGAGAGTGTTGGGCTGACGGGGAGCCAGAGGAGCCTATTAGAAGAATTCTCACTGTTCCGAGAATGGCCCTTCCTCAAGGTTCCTGCTGTGATCAGCTGCTGGCTGGGAGCAGGTGGTGGGAACTGTGGCCTCCGTGTGAACGTGGTGACGGGTTTCAGAGAGCAGCCTCCGGGCCTGTTCAATTTTGCACCTTGCTGGCAGAGATCTAAGAGATGCACTGTCATGCCAAAGTGTTTTCGGTAGACAGGGAAGGCCTGCTTAGGGCTCCTTCCAAGTGTGAGTCACGTGGTGTGGGACTGAGCTGCCAGGGTCATAGCACAGGTTTGGAGTGGCCAAAAGGAAGACGAAGGCATACACATTCTATTGTGGGACGTGATGTCGTGCAGCGGAAAGAAGGCGGGCAATTGTTAGTGGTCCAAGTTTTTACTCTGCTGCTTACTGTCTGTAAGGCCTCAAGAATGGTACTTTGGATCTCGGAACCTCAGTTTATGACTTATCTTGCAAGATGCCATTAGCATAAAATGATGCTATGAAATGCTTTGTACAATACTTGCCACAGAGTAGACATTCTGTAAGGGGAAGCTGTCTGTGATTCTCTTTCAGGATTTGCCCAATATGTTGTGTTTTAAAATGTGCTTAAATATGCTCTTGAGATAACAAAAGCGTGTTGTTAGATATACCAGTTGTTATGTTTTAGAAGACAATCCCAAACATGACCACATTTGTGTAGTGAAGTCTGGCTGAGAACTTTAATATGTGACCAAGCTCATTTTCTATATCAGCGTGCTGTGCCCTAAGGCTGATTTGGTTTGGGACCACATCTGAAATTTAGCAGAGGCTATTATATTTGGTAGCCACTTTTTTTTTTTTTTTGGTATACATGTTTGTGATGTCTTTTAACATGATAGAATGATTAAGATATTCCTGGAAGAGGACTGGCGTGGGGTAGACCAGGGATCAGAAGGTAATGACAAGTCGTTTGTGTAAAGGGCTTCACAGTTTATAAGGTTCTTTCACAAAAGTTGGGCTCCAGGGTATGGTAGGTGTTAGCATTTCATTTCACAGACATAGAAACTGAAGTACAGAAAGTCCTGGTGTGCATAAGAACGTCTGTGCTATGAGTGTCAAGGAGGGCACGTGTGGAAATTAGAAACTCACTGGAACACTCTTCCAGGAGGGAGTCAGCTCCCTTTACACGTAGCATGTCAAAGGATGTGAGGAATGGGGGTTGGGTAGAGACAATCACTGACTTGAATCTTGGACTGATGTAGTCCCAAAATTTGCTAGGAGGGAGCTACAAAAGGTGACAGTACTGAATATCAACCTAATGTGACTTCAGACAAATGCGAAGGTCTTTCAAACAGCTATTCCTTGGAAAATAAGGAAAATGGCTATGCTAGTCATCTGCCTATTTCCTCTCCACTCCATTCCTTGCCCTTCTGTGCCCCACTCTGTTGCAGGGAACTACGTTTCCCAGGTGCCCTTGCCTTTTAGCTTGGCCAATGAGTGCCAGCAGCAGAAAACCGGAGGGCAGGAAGAGGGCAGCCAGGGCATCTCTTCCTCCTTTCTGCTTTGGGCAGCGTCTCTAGCAGCAGCCGAGTCTCCGCTGTGCTCCAGCTTCTGCCAGGAGCCTGTCTCTTCCTTTTGTCCCCCCTAATTAGGGTTGGTAGCCGCTTCCTGTTGTTGCGCATCTCTGAGTTGCTTCTCTGCCCCTCCCTGTTAGCTCCTCGTCTCTTCCATCACCTGTGCGATCAATTCCCTGTATTAAATTTCCTTTAATTGAAATATCTAGGGTAGTTTCTTCTTTCTGACCAGATCTTGGCTGATACAATACCCAGTGTTTATTCAGTTATGAGCATGTACCAGCTATTCTCAATTTTTAAAAATCTCCTCATTTAATCCTATGACTTACATAACCCTATTAGTAGGCATTGTGATTATTTGTTCTAATCTGCAGGTGAGAAATGAGAACTTGGAAGCAGTGAGGCATGATGTAACAAGCTCAAGGTCAAACACCGGAGTGACTATGGCAGGAGCTAAGCCCAGGTGCTCAGGTTGACCACTGCACAGCAGTGCCTCTTGATTTAAGCCTCAAAGCTGTTTGAAAGAGCTGAACTGCTCCCCACTTGGCACTTGAGAGCTTAGACTTGCCCTCTGGAGGTGACATGGGTGCCCAGGAAACTGTACAATGCGACTTTATACCTTTAAATCAGTTAAAGGTTTTAACTTTATTTTTCATTTCTGATTTGAAAAGTAATCTGAGACTGGATGCGGTGGCTCACTCCTGTAATCCTAGCACTCTGGGAGGCCGAGGAGAGGAGGATTGCTTGAGCTCAGGAGTTTGAGACCAGCCTGAGCAAGAGCAAGACCCTGTCTCTACTAAAAATAGAATAATTAGCCAGATGGGGTGGCACACATCTGTAGTCCCAGCTACTCAGGAGGCTAAGGCAGGAGGATCATTGGAGGTCAGGAGTTGGAGGTTGCAGTGAGCTATGATGACACCTCTACACTCTACCTGTTATAACAGAGTGAGACTTAGTCTCAGAAAAAAAAAAAAGTAACTTGAACATCTGAACTCATGGAAGAGATTTCAGAGATAATAGAAAACAGAAGTAGAAAGAATCACACATAACAATATCTTTATCTAGCAATCATTATTAATATGTGGGCATTTTTTTCTTCAAGTTATTCTTATATGGAAAAAATATTTTAGAAACTATTTTTTGCATAATTTGATTTTAAAGGAGAAAGTTGACTATGATCAGGTATTATGTCTTGCACATACAAGCATCTGAAAAGAGAAACTAGTATATAATAAAAATGTTGTGCTCTATTGACTACATTGCCCTGAAAGTTTACTAGCATGAGGTACTATGGATATTTGGCCAGGTAGACCTAAGGTTAAGGAAAAAGTGTGAAATCAGCAAAACTCAGGCTCTGTGCATACCCTGGAAATGTGCCTACTAAATCTTATTCAGTATGTGTCAGACTCCTTACATTTCGGTTTTCCCAGAAGATGACTTTGGGATGAAATATTGGAGCTCTTTCAACTGGAACAAAACATTCTCTACTTGTTATACCAATAATGTTTAACTTCTTGCATTTTGCTAGTGCTCTCCACCTGAGTCCTCCCTATCCACCTAGAAAAGCAAACCCCAGCAATAATTTAAATCCTCTGAGGTACATTATGAAAAACATGTGCAGCAGAATAGCTGTATGCTAAGGTAGGAGCCCGGGGATGAAATCCTGAGTTCTATTCCCTGAACTCTCTGCTTTTCCACCATGTGGTGGGTGGTTCGCCCCACCCTTACCACGACTCAATATTTCCAGTCAAGGAGAGGAGAGTGGACAATATTTCTGGCAGGTACTTTTATAAAGGCATTGTGGAAGTATAGAATATTATAGGAGGAACTCTGCTTAATACTTGTGCCCTAGTTCAGGTTGGTTTCAAGGCTGAAGAGTCCTAATAAGGAACGATGATTTAGAGGCAGTGATTTGGGATGCTTTTGGGAGCTTAAAGACTTGACTTAGAATTTTCCCTAAATTGCAAATGTTTGTATCTATTCATCAGACTTAAAAACTTCTTTGGAGCTGTCATTGCACGTAGGTAGATTTTCTTTCTGTTTTGTAATTTTTAGCTTCCTCTATAATTACCTTGTTTACTTACACTCCTCTCCAAGGACTGTCCCAATGACTCCTTTGGTGTAGTGTATAAGAGGAAAAAGATGACAAAGGCAGCCAGAGGAACCTGACTGCATGGGGTATGGGATGGATTTTTACCAGTAGCACAGAGAAATGGTAGAGCCGTTTGCTCTTGCATATGGAGGAGAAGAAGAAGAGGAGGAGGATGAAGAAAGACAGGGTGCAAAAGAATCATACAAATCCATAGGTGGGTGTCAGAGGCATCTCTGACCTGGAGATAACTAAAAGAAACTGATAAAGATAGCGATATGCTTTGTTGCAAGAGTCTGCTTAATTGAAATGATGTGATTAGGTCTGGGAAAAGGAAGGAAACGACTGCAGTCTCTCTGCAGTCAAACAAAGATCCTATGAGGAGTCGTATTTAAGCCTGGGATCAAGGAATTGGAACAGGGAAAGGTCTTGATTCCAGCTTTTACTGTATTAATGTACTTCAATCTCTGGCACTAAGAAAAGGCCTCAGAGAAAACGTGCATGCAAATAAAACAATTTTATCGTTTCCTGGGGTGGTGGAGGAAGATGCAAGAACCTGTTACTTTGTGAGACCAGAATCTCATCAAACAAGAAAATCCCTCAGGGATGGTCCATCTGAATGAATGAAATGCAAAGATCATTTTCTTAGAACTCTATTATTCCTGTTTTCCTTGAGGTTTTTCATGATGCCATGTTCAACTTTGTTTTGTATCCATATTTTTTGTCTGTCTGTAAATTTTTTTCATAGATTATTATTCCTTGGCAATCACGTTATGAACTAATGGATTATGTCTAGCATAATGGACACCTATTGTCTGGGAGACCCAGAACTCCCTTTCCTCTGTTCTCTTCATTAGGGGACAGCACATGTCTGTGACAGAGAATGTATGTGTCCACCAAAACCTGTTTGCTCTTCCTCTGGGGCACCATGTGGCAAAGAGCCACCTGACCAAAACTCTTGTTATAAATAAGAAAAAAATGTGATAAATTAAAACCATGGACATCTAGAAGTCTCTATAATTTACAGTAATTAGTGTTACCCTAACTTAAACACCTTTTATTTGGGGACCTGCTTTTTTCCATTCACATAGATTCAGTAGACAAGCCATGTTCTCAGAGTCCACATCTCACCCCCACCCATATACACTTTATTGATTCAGGGGTGGTCACCTGACCTAAACTGAGCTGACCAAATAGGATTTAAAATTCAAACCAAGAAAATCAGGTTCTCTCCAGCAGTGGAAGAGTTTAAAATGTTAAACTGAGAAGTCATCAGGAGAACCAGTCTAAAAGTGAAAGTAAAGACGAGAGAAAGAGATGGGAAGGAGGAAGAGACGTAGGAAGTAAGAGAAGAGAAGAGAAGTGGGCACAGGGAGAGAGAAAGAGAGAGAGAGAGAGAGAGAGAGAGAGAGTGAGTTTTTCTTTTCGAGTCTCTGAATCCTCTTGACTTTTTGTCCAGCTTATCTTTCTGCCCTTCCCATGGCTTAGATGTGATATTCTCTAATATTTTTCCAATAAACTCCCATGTGCTGCTCAAGCTAGTTTAGATTGGTTTCTGCAATTAGTTACCAAAAGAATCATGACCAATACATGTCGAAGGAGATTACCTATTCTATCGTAATACAGTGTTGAAATCCATCATAATATATACTCAAATGGTCAATCTCCTTTCATTTCAATACCTAATTTGATAGTCAAGGCAATATAGAAACAAGAGCATAAAAACATCAGGCTTTCATGTCTAAAAGTTTATAATCTAGTTTGGGAACTAATACAAACTATATAAACTCAATGCCAACTCCATGGTACAGAAAAAAGACTGCAATGGGCAGTGTTAGATATTTGGCGTAGATAGTACTGACAAAAATAACTATCTCGAGTAGGCAGAGAGGGCCTACTAGAATTATTGGCAAATGCTCGAGAAGAAAGTCTTGATTGAAGCATTTCTTTCTTTTCTCCCATCTGAGATACCAATCAGTTGATAATGTTTTTAAATAATGGGAGAAAAAGACCAATAAAATTTAGTTTAGAAAAAGGTTGAAAGTATGTAAGCATATATTTAAAAATGACTTAACCAACAGACAATTTACAGAGCCATGTCTAGGGGCACTTATCAACTGGCAAAGGATCAGATTTCATTGCCACCATTCTTTCCTGTGTTATTTAAGTTTCAGAAATACGGAACTAGCAGGAGGTTATTTGTTCCAGACACAGTTTTCCTGCTCAGCCTGCTTTTTTGCTTGGGGGTGCCTTCAACCCACAGTAGTGGCTGAAGAAATAGAGCTGAACAGTAGACAGCTCCCAGTAGACCACACCTGCCACAGCTGATTGGGCCAGCGGTGATCACCTGACCCAAGCTGAACCAGTCACATTATCTTTCTCCATACTGTGTGAACTCTATGTAGGTGTGGAAGTTTGGAGTCTTGTGCAGTTAAGGCTCATGTTATTTCCAGGTAGCCCAATTCATGGATGTCAAAACTATGGGAATGGGCAGCTAGAGAAAGCTGACTACCAGAAAGGAGAGTGGGGCAGACGTTCAGGCTGAAGTGGAGGTGGGAGGTTGTGTGGCGCTAGTTCTGGGCTTTACTGCCTGAAGCCAGTGTCCTGATGATTCCCTTGGATACTAATGATAACCTTACTTTTTACTTGAGTTTCTTAGATTTGTGTCTGCTTCCTATAGACAAACAATCCCGATGAGGATGTCTCCAAACGCAATGTGTTTGGTTCCTGTGCATGCATTTCTCCTGTCTGCAGTAACTCTGCATGTCCCATTCTCTGGGTCACTCTGTCCGTCTCTGAGAATCCAGCTCAGCAGTCTGTCCCCTTCTGTGGAGGGTTTTAAGCTGTTTATTGAAGTGGGTAGCTAACAGGAAGGAAGCAGAGGGACTTTCACACAGGTCAGGGTAACAGGAAGCGAGCAACAGAGAAGGGGTGTGCACAGGACTAGGGCAATGAGGACAAGGATCAAAGCAGAGGTTTGGGTGCATTAGAGCATAAAGGGAAGAACAGCCTTTAGGTATTTCTGCAGGTTGGATATTTGTGGTGTTGGTGCCATTTTGTCTGAAGGCAAAGGGCTCACCATGTACTGGATGCCAGACAGAGGCCACACTGCAATTTATCCAAGCCAAGAGAGAAGCTGTGGCTATTCCCAGGTATCGGTAATAACCCATTTCTCCAGCACTGCAAGATTCAGCTCAGGACAGAGGACCACCCAGATGTACCTCAAATGTTTCTGCCAGAATTCACATAAATCACATTTGCAGACACTATAGTGCTTTCCATCAGGGGTGAGAAGGGTATGTGCAAAATTGTGTAAGCTCTGAGGGGCTGGGAGGAGAGTTCCCTGCATTGTGAAGGAGGGCCATAATGAAGACCGTCTTCCTGCTGGGAGGCACCGGAATGCATTTATTGATTGGAGGTGAACGCAGGGAATGCAAAGTTGGAGAGTTTTGCAGTTTAATCCGACATGTGTCATTCCTGGAAGAATGAACAGTTCAAAGTAAAACCTCATCCATATTGATATGTAAGAACTCTGGGTTAGGAAAAATGAGGCCCATGAGATCAGGATTGCAAGAGCTAAGACAGATCAAAGGTCTTCCTAGTAGCTGTTCATAACACACGGACCAAGCGAATTGCCTTGTTGGAAGAATTAAGAAAATGATATACTCAAAAGCAGCTAATATAATGTCTGGCTCAAAATGAAGATTGAAAAGATATTAGTTCTCTTTTCTTTTCAAATCAAGAATAGTAGGGGAAGCTTTGAAAGCAGACTTCTGACTGCTAGAGAAAAAAATAGGTGGAGAAACAGATGCGTTCTGGCGTAGAGAGAAGTCGAATTTTCCATTTTGGAAAGAGTTTTTTCCCCTCCTTTTTGGGAGGGAGTAAAGACAGAGTGCCTGCATTATTATTATTATTATTTGTCCCTCAGCTTTTCAGGTGGTGGAGAGAACACCCAGACCCAGGCTCCCTGTTCTCCCTCCCCGCCACTGTTTTTGGCGATGTCGCTAATGGTCCCAGCAGCCAGAGTCCGCATGTCCCTGAGTCCAGGCTCTGTAAAGTGCAGCTGGTCTCGGGCCCTGTCTCAGGTAAGTAATGGGCACTTTGGTCTGCAATTTCTATTCCTGAATAGGCCTCCTATCTCAGAGTCATGCTTCAACAAACACTCAATTAAAAGGAAAAAACCTCTGGGTGATGGAAGGCACCCTATTACTGAGAAGCAGGGGATGTTTACTGAAGAAAGCAACTTCTCCCTAGTTACTAGTAGCCGAGCAGAGATTTATGAGCCAGTTCTCTCCACAACGATCAAACCTGAAATGTGAAGTTTAAACTGGTGCATTTTTTAATCAAAAAAACAAACTAGGCCATGGGAGTTGCTTAGAATTAGGAATTAGGCAAAGCAATGGAGTGTTAAGGCCATGGCTAAGAAGGCGCTGGGCCTGGGGTGGTTCTGATGGCAAAATACACTAAATTTAGCATCAGACACCTACAGATGAGAAGTCAATATTATTTTTTATTAAATGTTCATTCACAGCTCATGACCATGATCTAAAAAATACATTTTCTTTTCAGAATACAGAAGTAATCAGAATTTATTCATATGGGCTGACTGAGAGTTTCACATCAAAGGGCAATCCTGTGTAGATTGATGCCACTCAAACAGCAATATTGTTTGAAGAAATGTAGTTAGAGAGATGGCAATTTAAAAGCTGTAAAAAGTCACAGCAAAGTGAGTGTAACATTCGGTACTGATTTCTAGCCCACGACACTACATGGTACCGAAGTGCGGGTAACTTGTCAATCTGATTTCCCGGAGATTGAGTATCTGAAAGGAAAGGGAGGAGGAATGTGATTTTCAGGCACGTTAGAAACACCACAGTCCACCGATTTTCCCCCCAGGACTACTCTTTGTTGTAAATATGAGTTTTGGTATCTAGAACTCTGAAATGTTAATCAACCATAGTCATTTCTCCCCGAAGTGGTGTGTTACTTTGAAAAACAAGTTTTTTTTTTTTTCAAATAGGATTTTGTGAATAGAAGCTTTAAAGCAGTTCTCTATCCGTGGCCCCAAAGAGCGCTTTCCAGGTAGAAAATTGCCGGCACATCCCTGTGCGTGTTTCTGAGTAAGATGCTGCCCCCACTGCTCTGTCCCGAGAAACGCAGCGCTGCCTGGGGCACGCCTTCAGAGAAAAGCCTCTGCGGTTAAGAAATTACAAAAATGGAAAGGGGGAGGGACTTAAAATTAAAATTTGGTACAGTCTTTTTAAAATTCTTGACATGTTCTTTCATTGGCCCCAAACAAAACAAGGTAATGCGTGATCACAATGAGACACTGTGACCGTGCTGAAAGCCAGGGACACAGACTCCCTGCCGTTGGAACCAGCGGGTCACGCAGCGGGGCATTGCCCTGGGGTGCAGCCTGGGAGACTAAGGGGAATAATCGCCCAGGAATTAGAAGCAGCACAACAGTCAGTGAGCGAGAGGCACAGAAATCAAAGGTGAAACTGCCAATTGAAGTAGTCTGCTCAGAATGCCCGGAGTTGGGGGAGCACATCTGGGAAGTTACCGTGGAATGGAGAATCCATGAGCCTCCCTCCTTGCCTGTCTCGTACCTTTCACTGACTTTCTTGCATCACCCGTGGGTGCCACACTGGTGCTGGGCTCCACGGATAAAATGGGAGCAATATATACCTAGTTCCTATCTTTAGGGGCCTTATAGTCGAATGGGGAAGAGAGACAAACCCAAGTACATAGCATACAAATGAAATAATTGCAAATTGTGATAAAGTGCTACAAAGAAAATAATCAAAGTTCTATGTTAGAAAGTAACGTGAGGGTAAACTGCCTTTCCCAGGGTGGGTGGGAAATGTTTTTGGAGAGACTAACATGCAGACAGAGACCTGCTGGGGAAGGAGTGGGGAGAATTTCTAACTTTGCAGTGGGTAAAGCGGTTAGTGAGATATCGAAAGCAAGCAGCGTGGTCGGGGAACAGTACACAACTGCACCTATGAAACAACAGGGAACAAAGGAAAAGAGAAGACGTCTGCAGACATGGTGTCAGTTCCCTTTTGGTCACTCACCCTCTATCTTCCTTGTTCTTCAGGCCATTTATGCTTCCATTAGAAAATCCTCTAAATAATCTGGCCTCTTGAAATTATAAGTGACAAATTAAACCCACCTTAAAGTAACTGGGGCAGGAAAGAGGAGTTGCTGAGCAGTGGGCATGTCAGGGTGCAGCTGACCCCGCGGACGGCTGCGACCCGGGATAAGAACATTGAAACTCACTTTCTTTTCTCCTGAGCTTCTCCTTTATTCTTGCCTCCAGCAGACTGGCCTTTCTGCATATGACAGTGGAAAAGTGTTTCTGATAGCAGCCTGGTGTACAGCTTCCCAGTTTGCCATCAGACGTGAGGGGGCCTGTCTTCCCTACCTCCAGTTTGACCCGTGCTTGGCGAAGGACTCTGCTCTCCTTGGCTTAGGTCACGTTCTCAACCAAGGAAACAGAGTGCATGAGAGGCAGAGTGGGAGAAAGAGCACTTCCCTACAGATGTGAGACACTGTGTGTGCCCGCTTGCGTGTGAGAGTGTGTCAGTGTGTGTGACAAAGTGTAATTGTGGTGTGTGTGTGTATGTGTAAGTGTACTGTGAGATTGTGCGAGTGTGTGAGAGAGTTTGAGTGTGGGTATTAATATGTGTGTGTATGTGTATGTGTGTGTATGTGTGACTGTGTACGTGTATGGGAGTACATGGGTGCGTGTAAATTTGTGTGTGTGTCTGTATGTGTGAATGTTGTGGGTTGACTCGTGTCTCCCTAAAACTCACATGTTGAAATTCTAACCCCTAGTACCTTAGAATGTGACCTTATTTGGAGAGAGGTTTCTACAGAGGTAATCAAGTTCAAAGGAGGTAATCCAATCCAAAGACTGTTTTCTTTGTACAAGTGGAAATTTGGACACAGGGCTGTTCACTGAGGGAAAACACTGTGAAGAGACACAGGGAGAAGAAGGCCATCTGCAAGCCGAGGAGAGAGGCCTGGAACGCAGCCTCCCGAGAAACCGCCCGGCTGACACTGGGATTTCAGACTTCCAGCCTCCAGAACTGTGAGACAATACGTTTCTGTGTTGAAGCCACCCAGTCTGTGGTACTTGGTCACAGCAGCCCTAGCAAACCAGTACCCCGTGTGTGACAGTAGGTGTCTGCATGTCCGTGTCAATGTGCGTGCAGATGGGGAGGTGGCCCTGGTCACAGACCTAGAGATGTCCACAAGGCCCCAGCGCCCCGCCTTTGCCTTGCTCACCAGTACACTCACATTCCCAGGCCCAGCACGCAGCCCCTGCTCGATATCTTTCACGGGTTCTCAGTGCTGTAGGGGCGAGCTTTGCTGCCACCAGTTAATCGTGTGATTCACGGTGACCTCAGGGGGAAGAACCTTTCTCATTAATCTTGGGATCCCCAGTATTTGTGATACGGTTCGGCATGTAGTAGGTATTGGAATAATATTTGTTTTGTTTACTTAACTATCTATTTAAATTTCTTTACTGTGAAATAGAACAAATGTAGAAAAGTGTGCAAAACAAGACTTTACAGCCAGTGCTTTATTACAAAGCGAACACCTGTGTAACTGCCACACAGAGCAAAAAACACAGTGTTGCTGGCATTCAGAAGGCTCCTCCCCCTCTGCGTGTCCTTCCGTGCCCCTCAAGGGGAACCACTCCTCTGATTTTTGTGGTAATCACTTCCTTGGCTTTCTTTATAGTGTAACCACCTAAGCTTTCATCCCTAAATATCGTAGTTCGGTTTGCTTGACTAATAATGAAAAGGTGTTCAATTTCACCAATAATCAAGAAAATGCAAATTAAAAACATAATGTAATAATACCACACACAGGAGAATGATGAAAATTAAAATGACTAGTGGCGGTGACAAGGATGTTAACAATAAGAAATTGAAAACACTGCTGAGAATATGTAAACACTTTGGAAAGTCTGGCTTCATCTCAAGTTGAAAGTCTGTAGGCCCTATGACCTTGCAGTTCCCAATGAAGTGTGTGCAATGTGTACTGAAGATACGTGTGTGAATATTCATAGCAACACAATTGGTAATAATGATGCGATGGGAAAAACACATTGTACAATTGGTAGTCAAATTAAATCCTTTACAAAAACCCCAAACACATTGTGCTTTTTGTTTGCCACGAACTGATTACTAGTGAAGTTGAGCACCTTATCATCGTTATTAGCCATCAATGACAGGATTCTTTGCATGTTTGGAAGTTCACCTGCAGGGATTTCTGTTAATCATCCAAGGGAAGATGTCATGAAGGGAGTTGGATATATATGGAGTTTATGGGAAAGGCAAGGGATTGAAGATATAAATTTGGGGCCATCAGCTCATCATTAGCATGGAAAGTCCTGGAAGGGATGGTGCCTTTGGGATCTACTTGAAGTTTCTGTGGTATGAGAAGGTGATATATTCAGAGAAACTGAGTATATAGGTGGTTTTACTCCTAACCGACGATGACTTCCAGAGGACCCTGGGGAAGCGTTGGGAGGGCAGTAAAGGAAAAGGAGATGGGCTTAGATTTGGGGAGTGTAGAGAAAACTAAATGGGCTGCACAGTTGACAGGGATAAAAGGCATTGAAACTGGTTGCTAAGTCTCCTAAGGAAGGGATAAAATGGACGGATAACTGGTTTTAAGCAGACCTTGGACAGGTGTTTGCCAGTGAGTAGTGGTCTGAGAGGAGATGTTGAGTGAGTGTGATCATGAGTGTCCCAGGAGCATGGGGACTCTGTGCGACTCCCTTCAATTCTGCTGTGAGTAGGTCCAGGATGGAGGAAGGGCCAATCTTGCTAACGGGAGTAATCTGTTGCTGACACAATTATGGAGAAATAAGATCATTTAGGTAAAGAAGGCTCTGGGTCAGCACACTTCCTGATTTTTGTTTGCTGATCTCAGAAGAAAATACTGGGGTAAGATCTTCTGCTGAAAGAAAATGTGTTTAAATCATAAGCAGACGAAAATGCTTTGGTACTCATAGAATATTCTTGTCCTAGATGTTTTTAGCGGCTTATATTTAACCAGCTATAATTCTTCTTAAGCACCATTTTGTTCAATCTTTTGAAACTGGAGATTAGTCTTTCAATGAGAAATCTGCATTTCATTGTAAAGATGGAACACAATGCCTTTGGCTCACTTATTCTGTGGAGGAGCAAGCTTATTTTGGTAATATATCTTTAGCATATTGTAAAAACAGTGATTGTAGCAAATTTATTTCAGGCAAGACAGACTGAGACGTGCACATGTGTGGCTCAAGGGGCATGAATGATATATCCTCCATTTCCCATACTGCAAGCAATGAAAATTTTGGCGGTGACGTCAGTTATCTTTGATTTCAAATTGGGCGTCTGTGATGAAAGAGCCAGTGAGGAAAAAAGAGTAATTTCGGAATGAGAGATTATTATAATTAGAGTCAGCAGCAGATCTCTGTGCTATGAAAATGTTTCTTTATGTCCTGCTTCCTTTGGGAAGATATAAAATCTTAAGAATTTTGACCAGTGGTCACCTCTGCCTCAGATTCTAAATACTGTACTTAGTGGAAATTGTGGGGGAAGGGTTCATGATCCCTCCATGGCTGGACCCTCGCTCCCAAGCAATTTTCTGGCAGGAAGCATCCATAAAAATATCCACTGTCAGCCACCACGCCCTGACCATTTGACTGCCATTGTGGGTTTTGCGTCAGTTCTCTCCTGGGCATTCCTGTTGCCACTGCCCCAGTTCAGACCCTCAACGTCTTTCTCTGCATAATTGTTGTAATTTGTGAAAAGATCAGCGTGATGACTTCAGTAGGGATCAGTTAAGGGAAGGCTTTTTTGAAGGGGCGAGGTTTGAGTTAGGTATTAAAGATTAGTCAGAACTTTGAAGGGTTTTGTAGGTGGGGAGGATGTTTCGAGTGAAGAAATAGCGGTGAGAAAGCTCAGAGCCCATGTGGAAGGAGGTAAGCTGAGAGCTGGCCGGAATTCCCTGTGGAAGGAGATGAGATATGAATGGTGGGTGAGGGCATGATTTAGCTGGATTCTGATTCCCCAGGGAAGCCTGAGCTGTATTTGGAGGGTTAAGAACCATTCGCATCCCTCTACTGATGGTGAAAGGGGGCTAATTTTCAGTTCTCTGATGGCTTGGATTACCCTGAGGAGAAAACTGGGGGATGGGTTATAGAGGATGGTAACTGCAGCACAAATCTCTCTTGTAAGAGAACCCTGCAAACTGAGATGGTAGAGAGGGAGCAACGGCAGCAGAACCTGCCACGGAGACCTGCCAGCTAGCGTGGCGCCTGATCACTGCCTGGCGAGGACATCCAGAAGCACGCTGAATATTGCCTGTGTACCTGCCGTCACCAGGACTTTGGGATGCTTTTTGTTGTAACAAAATTTTTGTTGTCATCAAAATTGCTGTGGAAGTATCTGGAATGAGGACTCAATTTTGCTGTAATAAAATATTATAATTTTTTTTAAAAAAACCCCAGTCTAATGGAAACCTAAGGGGAAATGCAGGCTCTCATGGAGTTCTAATTTTGCCAAGAAATAAGACAGCACAACAATCTCCACAAAAAACTTTATGCTAACAAAGGAGATTGTTTCACAGAGCAAAGATGGTCAGAGATACATTCAAAATGCAAAAATTTAAAAATCCATCATGTGTCCATTTTACAGTTTCCAAACACAGCCTAGTACCATGCCTGACAGCAAATAAGTTTCAAGGAATGTCTCTTAAGTGAAAGAGTATGGAATGTTCTAGGCTTGGGAAGTGCCGCTTATAAAATTTATTTGGCTTAAATTGTCAAATTCTTAAATTGTCATGTACTAAGATTACACAGTAGATACAAAACAGAAAGACACCTCACCATTTCTCCCAACTTTTAAGATTCTGTACACCAGGATGAAAAATAATTTTAGTAAAGAATCCATAAAGTAAATAGATTCTAGACACCTGATTCTGGCAAAACTATCACAAACCTGGCGAAGCCATCATAGCTGGAAGCAAAGAGAATGTTAATAATTTAGTGTTTTGAGTTCACGGGAGAGTATACATTCTTTCACTTGATTTGATTTTAAAACGCAAATATTACAGCAGAGTGACTGAATATTTCTGTTAGCCTTTCCTGGAACTTACATTTTCAGGGCCACAGCCTTTTTGTTTTGGCAATGTCAGTGGGAAGCTAATGCCCATCCTTTGACCAATCGTTTGACAGTGGGTAGGGATTAAACCGGGGAGGAATTATATATATCAGCAGCCACAGGAGTTTGGGGCTTAAGGGTCTCACTCTAAAGACACAATCCACACACAGAGAATCAGAGTTTGGGCTCTTATTCAGGACTCTCAGGTGGTCCTAGTTAACCAGCTTTCCCAGAAGCTACTTTCCCCCTTTGGTAGGAGTCTTGGGCACTGTGTGGCGTTCAGGCAGTGTCTCCTGGCAGTGCTCTCTCAAGGCAAATAGCGGGAGCAGGCTGGTGGAGTGGGGTGCACACACTCAGGGGTCAGATGACCACCTACAGAAAGGATCTCTGTCTGGATATTCTTCTCAGAGTTTGGGAGATTCTTTCGCCCTTTATTATACCTGTATTCAATCCAGGTGAGTTATTAGGTTTTTTTTTATAAAGGGAGTTTAAGCTATTCTTGTAAGGGTAAACTTTGTTTTAAGGTTCATGAAAGTTGCATCTGTGCTGAGGTGGCCTTGTCTCTAGGGCAACCAGGGTTTTTAGGTTCTGTTGTCATAGAGACCTGATAATCCCTGGGCCAGGGTTGGAACTCTCCAGCGCAGATTACATCACTGCTAAGCGACACCGAGTATAGGCCCTGTGAGATGTTTGGGTGGGCCTTGTGGCTATCATTCCTCATATGTAGCCATGGTATGTCTCTTACAGTATACGACATTTTGGATGAAGAATCAAGCTGTAGATGGCTCAGGCGAGACACACTGTGGTGCTTGTAAGGACTGTGGTATTATGACAACAGCCAGCAGAGCCGAAGGGCTGTGCAAAAAGGTTTGGTTTGACAGGGGAGTGAACAGAGGCACAACTTGAGCCTGCAGGCTCAACTTGAACCTGCTAAAGTCTGATTGAAAGAGAAAAGACGAAAGGGCTAACATGGAATTTTCTCCCTTTGGTGTTTGGGAGAGAAAAGTACTAGTGCCCTCCAGCATATTGGAGAATGGAATTTTTTTTTTAAAATCGAATTTGTAGTTGTTATTTTTAAAAAGTTGAGAACACATTGTCATAGAAGGTGCATCGGAATTCTTCTCCTGGGAGAGAATGCTTCTACTTAGGTGAGGGGTGTACCTGGGATTACAGATTGAAGGTGAAAAATAAGAATAAACCTTTATCTGGTGGTTTCTTTATATCTCCTCCAGTGAATTCTGACTTTCCATCAGAAAGAGATGATGGATTTTCTTGCCTTACAGCTTCCGGGGAGACATGCTGTGGGAGTCTCACTGCTTCGAAATAATTCGTGGATGTTTTGTGAAACCTTTTGACCCGGCTGGGAGCCTGGGGCTTTTGAGCATTCAAGAATAATAGGCAGCATTGAAAAGGAGTGGATAGAATGTTTTATTAGCTGTAGCTATTTTTATTAACTGGAGTCAGGGGAATATCAGAAAGGATCAAAATTTAGGAATTCTTTGAAAAAGCCTTTATTTTACATTGGTTTTATTTTACATTGCTTCGATGCTTTACTCCATGGTATAACAGACACTGAATTTTTTTGCCCTAACAAATGAGAGGGCAAAATGAAGCTTTGAAATTCGTATTTGTTGTTAAAAGTGAGAAGGATGTGAGGGAGGAGAAAGAGAGGGAGAGAAAGAGGGGAAGAGGTAATGGTAACTTCTTTGAGGGATATTTCTTTGCTCCAAAATTTATGCTATTCACAATAGGATTTCACCAACATCGCTCTCTCTCTCTCCTAGTCATGATCACTTTATAGCAAGTTTTATCTATGCTCAGTTCAATAGGTGTATTTGGAGTACCAACTAGGAATAAAGCATATGCCAAGATGTGCAAGGATCTAGAAATAAATAATATAGAGTCTTGGCTTATAGTCTCTTGGTTGGGATTGGTTAACTGCAAATTATAAGTTTATTAACCTCTTTGCCCTCCATCCCACAATCCCAAGACTCCAAGCCTAACCTTTGTCCTTAGTAGATGAAATTGTTAGAAATTTTTGTTATAAGCAATAGAAACTAATGCTGGCTAGTTTAAGCAAAAGAGGTATTCATAGAAAGACATAGAAGTTTCCTTTGAGATTGAAGAACCAGGTTTGGAACAGACAGGAAACATTAGGTTCAGGAGAGCTTGACAGAAAGAACTAGCCAACCGTCTTGTCAGGGTCAACGGCTGCTCCAGTAACAAGGAAATTTTAATGATTTTACTATTATTCTTATTCTAGCAAGGGAGCATCTGATTGGTCAGTTTGGGTCACATGTCTGCCCCCTTGCCTGGGGATGATGGGCCATCTTGGGTTGATACATATAGCATGTTGTAGGTGAGAAGTAGCTTATCAAAAATTGAGATATATTACTAAATTAAGATGGAATAGATCATGAGTAGTCAAAAAACTGATAAACACACTTGAGTAAGGTAGGCTGAAACTCTCTCCCCTAACTCCTAGCTGTATTAGGTTATGACCTGGGCCCCAGAGGGCATAGGGCATTGGGAGAGGCTGACGCTGAACCAAAGGGTGAGGAGAGAGCTGGACCCATCTCTTCTAATTTCCTCCCTCATATGAAGGATCCATCTACACTCAGAGGAAGGAGCAGTATCTCCAGACATTGGAGGAAGGGACTCCTGGGTGTAGAATCACGTGGTCTCTGACACTGAAAAGCACACTCTCAGTCTGAGGCACCCTGTGTGGAGTGGGCTGTACATTGGTGAGGCAACAAGCCTCACATGCTGGGTCTAACTCCAGATCAAAGGGATTTCTCCTATTCCGCAGTCAGACAGGTGCACTTAGAACTGTCCTTGGTGCTGACCAATGACTAGCATCCCGTAAGTCTATGCTTCTGGAGCACGTATGGCCTGACTACTCAGGACCCAGGCAGATCATATTTGTGGTGATAGCTACTCATGTGGCTCATATCCAGATATGGTCCCTGAGGTGGGGACTGTAACCTGTTCTATCGTGCCAATCTCACCTGGGTGAACATACTAGACCCTTCCCTACCACAGGCAATGGGCGCGATTACCATGTAGAGATCAAGACTGAGCCAGAAAGAAAACTATGGATGTTTACAGTGTCTAAGCATTAAAAAAAATACACTGATGTTGTGATTCTAGGATTAAAAACCCAAGTTTTCCAGAATGAGAGCTAGTGTCTGCTTTATTTCTCTGTGACTGAATCTGGACTCCTTAGAAACCGAATTTCTTGCTTGTCATCTCCAGGCATTTATGGGTGGGTTACTGATCCTTGTCAAGGAAACTCTTGAATGGGTATAATCTACTTGCTTGGATCAGTTATTCAAATGTATTGCACATACATTCAGTGAGCACTTATAATGTATAAGCCCTCAGATGAGTGCTACAGGGTCACAGAGTGAGTTAAGGGTGATAAGAAGCAGGGAGTAAAGATGGACAATCAAGCTTGGGGTCAGCTTTCCACTGTTGCAAGAGAAAACATGGGCACAAAATGGATAAGGATACATATGTGTGTGATGTGTAGAGCTTAAGTGACAAAACAGGTCCTGCCGAGATGAGCTCTTAAACTAAGAGGAGAATCGTGTAGGCAATATGAAAATTGGGACTCACCTCTGGTGCTGATGTTTGCTTACAACAGACGGAGTCTGGCTAGAGAAAGGATGAATGGGCTATTCATGAGGCAGTACAGCAAAACCCACAGTGTTTATAAAGATGTTTTTGACTTGCTTTTGTGTCCTTCCTTTTGCTCTCCCTTTGCTGTGACCATGGGTCTGGTTGTCATCTGTGGCATATGTATCATGCTCTGTAAACCTATATTTTGCTCTTGCCCTTTAATCCTGTCTTTCTCCTGTCAATAAACCTCATTTTCGTGCTTGCCTTAAAAAAAGATATTTTTGACTCTAACTTACAGTAAGAAATACATATTACATTGGGGTGCATATGCTCCTCCACACCTCCCCTTTATACTGCTAGAACAAAAGTTTTATAAAATAATACTCATCTTTTCTATGTGTGATACCTGATGATGTTTTTCTATTTAATTATATTCCATTCTATATCTATCCATCCAATTTTCTAAAAAAAAAAAATGCGGACTGTGATCCACTAGATTGAATTCAGGGCCCACTAAAGGACCACAACACATAATTTGATAAATATTGCATAGCAGTTGGGTAAAGGTCCTGGAATCTGTGAATCTACATTAAAATCTCAAGTTTTCCATTTCTTAATTGCCTTAAATAACTGATGTGTAAGTCATCTTGGGCTGTCATACAAAATAGCATAGATTGGATGGCTTAAACAAATTTATTTTCCCACAGTTCTGGAGACTGTAAGTTCATGATCAGGGTGCCAGCATGGTCGGATTCTGGCAGAGGCTGTCTTCCTGGCTGGCGTGCAGATGGCCGCCTTATCACTGTGTATTTACATGGGCTGTCTTTGGTGCATGCAGGTGGAGACAGATCTCTCTTTCTCTCTCTCTCTTTTCATGAGACCACCATGAGAACCCTTGTGACTCATTTAACCTTAATTATCCCCTAAAAGCCCAATCTGCAAATACAGTGGCATTGGCGGTTAGGGCTTTAACATATGAATTTTTGGGTGACACCATTCAGTCCATACCCCTTGGGTACGTTGTTTAACTTCTCTGTATCTCAGTTCTTTATCAGTAAAATGAAGGTAATAATAAACTACATATATTATTTATTCATTAACAATATTTATTGCTCACCTAATAAGTGCCAAGTCCTAGATAAGAGAACAAAAAAGTAGACTGAAATCCTTACCCAATGGGACTCTTGTGTATAGAAATAATGATTGTAAAGTGCTCAGCAAAATATAGTGCTCAATAAACATTAGTTGTTGTCACTGTTAATTGGTAAGAGGCCCACCTGGTTGAAATTGGGTCCACTCCCTAGATGTCTAGGAGGTATCTCCTCCTGTCATACAGTGGGTGAGATGCTGTCGTTAATGTGGGTTCAGTTACCCCATGCTCATGGCTTGACTGTGCCTGTTTGTGTATACTTTACTCCACGCGGAGAGGCAGGCCCAGCACTGTGGGGAGCTCAGCTGTATCAAGATAAATGGCATGATTTTCCATAACTGAGATGGATAGGAATCATAGGGACTCATAATCGAGATGGATGGAGAGACATAAACGCAGCTCTAATGGGTCGCATCAATGCTATAATAAAGTTACGAACAAAGAGCTGTGGGAGTACAGAAAGGGCAGTGAGTTCCGCTAGAGGGTGGGGAAGCCTTCTCAGAAAACTCAGACTTGAGTTCCCCCTCACTTAATTTTCAGGCAAAACCTAAGAAGTGATGGTGAGAACATTTTAAGTGGAGGGAAAACACACGCAGACAAAGATGTGTGCACATGCCAGAGGAAGGGCAAGAAGCCCAGGTGGCTGGCACAAGGGCAATGAATGCCGAGAATGCTGGAGGTCAGTGCTAGGTGGGCAGGGGCAGGTGTAGTAAAAGGAACTCCCTGAAGTCTGAATTCTCTCCTGTGAGATACAGAAAAATAAACTACAGGGGTTTTAAACAAGGAAGTGTCCTGCAGTTGGGAGGAGGGATTGGATAGGCAGGCATTTCACTAGGAGGCTGTTATAATTCAGGTGAGAGATGATGAGGGCTTGTCACTTGGCAGTAGGAGAGAAATAGAATCACATGAGAGACGTTTATGAAGGTGAGTTTATGGGGTTAATGGGAGATAAGAAAGTTGCTGGAGCCAAGATGACTTTAATCTTCCACTTTGGTAATCAAGGGATCATTATCTGAATAGTAGATATAGATATAAGAATGAGTTTGAAGAGGATGAGTTCATGTTAGACATGTTGAATTTGAGTTTTCTACATGGTTTGTGTAAGCAGTAACTATGTGATAAGAAGAGAAGTAACTACAGACTGATTATGATATAATGTTTAACCCCAATTAGCTTCTGGTAAACCTGTTAACCCAATTTCCCCAAAAAATCATATTTGAAAAAGTTGAGTTTGAAAACTAATCTGAATGTCTGGTCGTAACTGAGTTTCCAACAAACTGAGAGGATAGAGCCTGACGTGTTGCCTGTTTCGATGGTGCACACACTGTTTCTTTATTTAGAACCTCTTACCAGTATCAATTAAACTCCAGTTAAGTCTGACATCTCTTAACCTTGCATTGGATCAAATTCACTGCTACAGCAGAACCCATATGGCGCGGAGACAGTTGTAGGCATCAGTTCATTGCTTATGTAGAGTTACTGGCCCAGTGCCAACCAGTAATCACTGCTTTTTGTTAATAGACATGTTTGCTTTGCAGTCATTTCAATACACAGGGCTCTGGATTAATTAGATAGAAATCTGTCATCCATCTAAGAAACCACAAGAACTCACTCTCTGTGTTTCTGAGGGAAAGGGAACAGCAGATTTTGGCAAATTTTTAAAAATGTGTTTGCTTGTTTCCATAAGAACTTAGCAGACTATCTAAATAACCAGTGCATAAATGATTTTTGATAATTAATGAAGATCACAGAGTGGGGTGGGAAATTGAATAGATAAGCCCTCAAAGGAATTAGGTGAGATTTTTCTTGTGATACGAATTAGTTGAATTTTTAAAAAAGTGCTTTTTTTGTTTTTGGTATTTGTTTCCCTAGAAGTTGGCCAGGCGAATTTTGTTTGGGTGTGAAGGTTTACAAAGAGAGCCCCTCTGGCCATCAGGTCAAAGGTTTGTTCAAGCTGAAGAAATAGCCACCAGGTTTCTTTGCACACAGGTCTGAGTGGGCAGAGAAGTGACCTTGCAGGCAGTTCTGCAGCAGAGCCCTGCTGTAACTCTGCCTTTGGGGTCTAGAGCATCGAGCTGCCTCAGGCAGAGACCCTCTACCTTGAATACCTTCTGCTACATCACTAATGAAACCCCCTTGGACATGCCTTATACTAAATCCTCTGAAGTCAGTATTTCCGGACTGAATTTCTCTTATAGCAATACAGATAATGTTTATTGGTTTTTATATGGAAGCATACAAAGATTTAAATAGCATCCATAGTTTCCACCTTTTGTATATGGGCAGCTTAGCCTAGTGCATTATACATATTTGTTGAATGAATAGAAGATGGAAGTAGAAAGCAGAGGAACTAAACTCACATCACAGTAAGGATCCTTGATGTGTCTATATTTCTGCATTTCAAAAGGCCCCAATCTGTCACATACATGACAGATTGACCTCTTGATTAAAAAAACAAATCTATGCCATCCGGGGTTAAGGTAATGGTTGATTGGCCTGTTATTTAAATCAGCGGTCCCCAACCTTTTTGGCATCAGGGACCAGTTTCATGGAAGACAATTTTTCTACTGACAGAGGTGGGGATGGTTTCGGGATGATTCAAGCGCATTACATTTATTGTGCAGTCAAGCCTCTGCTAATGATTGATAATTTATATTTGCAGCTGCTCCCCAGCGCTAGCATCACTGCCTCAGCTCCACCTCAGATCACCAGGCATTAGATTCTCATAAGAAGCGCGCAACCCAGATCCCTCGCATGCACAGTTTATAGGAGGTTTTGCACTCCTATGAGAATCTAGTTCACCTGCTGATCTGACAGGAGGTGGAGTTTATGCACTGATGCAAGTGATGGGGAGGGGCTGCAAATACAGATGAAGCTTTGCTGGCTGGCCCACCGCTCATCTCCTGCTGGGTGCCCCGGTTCCTGACAGGCCATGGACTGGGGGTTGGGGACTGTAGATTTAAATCACTCATGCTGTTGCAAATATGAATCTTGCATTTTTAAATTTGTTTCTTTTTTTAAGTTTTATTTTATTTTTAATTGACAAATGGTAATTGTATATATTTATGGGGTACGGTGAGATGTTTTGATACAACAAAACAGGCTTGATATATCATCATCTCAACTATTTATAATTTCTTTGTGGTGAGAACATTCGAAATCCTCTATTTTATTTATTTTGAAATATGTAATATATTAGCTATAGTTACCATGCCGTGTACTAGATCACCAGGACTTATTCCTCCTGTCCAGATGAAAGTTTGTGTGCTTTGGTCAACATCTCCCTTTTCCTCGCCCATCTTTCCCTCCCTCCAGCCTCTGGGAACCACCATTATACTCTCTACTTCTATGAGTTGGACTCTTTCAGATTTCACCTATAAGTGAGATCATATAGTATTTGTCTTTCTGTGCCTGCGTTATTTCACTTAGCATAATGTCCTCTAGTTCATCTGTGTTGTCATAAATGACAAAATTTCCTGCTTTTTAAAGGTTGAATAGTATTTCACTGAGAATGCATACCACATTTTAAAAATCCATTTATCCATTTATGGACACTAAGGTCCATTCCATATCTTGGCTATTATGAATAACATTGCAATGAACATGGGAGTGTAGACCACTCTTTGACATACTGATCTCAATTCCTTCAGATATAGATACAGACGTGGGATTGCAGGATCATAGGGTGATTCTACTTTTAGATTTTTGAGGAGCCTGCATACTGTTTTCCAAAATGGCCATACTAATTTACAATACCACTAACAGTGTGTAAGGTTTCTTTTTCTCCCCATCCTCACCAATGCTTGTAAGCTTTTGTCTTTTTGACAATAGCCAATCTTAACAAAATGAGAGGTGATATCTCATTGTAGTTTTAATTTGCATTTCTCCTATGATTAGAGATGTTGAGCATTTTAAAATATATCTAGTGTTCATTTGTATGTCTTCTTTTGAGAAATATCTATTCAGGTCCTTTGCCTATTTTTTAATGGGGTTATTTGTTTTCTTGTTACTGAACGGTTTTGAGTTCTTCGTAGCCCCTTATCGGATATATGATTTGTAGGTATTTTCTCCCACTCTGTGGGTTTCTTCATTCTGTGAATCGTATCCTTTGCTGTGCAGAAGCTTTTCAGTTTGATGTAATCTCATTTGTCTATTTCTGCTTTTGTTACATGTGCTTTTGGGGTTGTATAAAAGAAATTGCTGCCCAGACCAATGAACCTTGCATTTCTAACAATTTCCTAAATACTGTATATAGTTGAAAAATATTCTATATTTTTTCAACTACCACTTTATATTTATTGATCACTCATTAATTGGTTAACTATCTTGCTATATTGGGTACTTAGAGACTGGCAGGTTGAAGTTAATAGATTTTTTTCCTGCTTTTCATACTAGTTGCATTAAATAGCTGTATTGTGATCACACAGTAGATAATCCAAGGTCAATATTGTTAGCTGTCTTTCAAGGGATTCTAGTCTCTTTACCTACCCTGATAACTGCTTTCCAACTTCCCCAATGGATGAGGAGGACCTCAGTTTCCTGCTTTGTACCAAATGAGACCTTAGTTGTAATTGGTCAGGGAAATGAAGTACTGGACGTAGGACAGACTAGACAGCTGTAGAACAGATGGGAGAAAGGTGAGCAAAGACTTTTCTGTGCCTAAGATAGAGCAAAGAAGACATCAGGGCTGACGTCTAAGGAGATCTCAAAGGCTGTGGATATTTGTAGTGTGCCAGGGAAGGTAGGCAAGAGCCAATAGGAGTAGAATCTATATAGTTCAATATCCGTATCTTGTGTCTAATTAGTGGATTGTCATGTAGACAAGGGCAAATGGCTAAGCAGTCCTCACTCAAAGCCTGTTGAAACAGTGTTCATTGTAGAAAACCTTCTGAGGGTAGTGTAGGGTGGCACACAGAGATCTAGCAGGGCCAGAGATGAGATTGAGGGCTGGGAGACTTAAAAACTGCACTGCATGGGTAGGGAAGCATTGGGCCCTCCTTTGACCAGATCGGTGGTGTGGATGTGATAGTAATATGACATGGCAGAACCTTGGCTCCAGTCCCATCCTGCCAACTCAGTGTTAGTGGTAGATGGAGAAATAGGCTCTCTTTTGTGTCGTTAGGAAGCTGAGTTCCAAGTCTTGCAGTTGAATCTGTATGTCAGGGCAATCTGGGAGAAGGATCCACCACATTGGCTTCCCTGATGCCAGCCTTCCCTTGGCTACTGTTTTCCAAGTAAGCATGTGGAATTTAGAATAGTTTGATGGCCTTTGCCCTCCTTGTTTCCATGTTAATATTACCTGTGTTTAAATTCTATTGCGTTTTTAACTGTCTTAATGACAGTCATTGTTTGCCTCTTTCCCCCCAGTTTCAGTCAATGCTTATTTAGAATTACCTACACATTTACCAGTTTCTTTGGGCAATATTGTTTTTTGCAACACACTCATTTCCTCAGGGTTTGATTTTCTTCTTCTTGAAGGATGCTCTGTAGTATAATAGTTCATTCACCAAAGCCTTTCTCTCAATCTTGGTCTGAAAGTTTTTCTTTAATCTTGATTTTTAATAATTAGTTAACTAGATATAGAATTTTCTAAATTGACAGTTATTTTCTCTCTGTACTTCTTGTTATTTGTATGATTTGTCAATTTTATTATTTTTTTTATTTCAGCATATTATGGGGGTACAGATGTTTAGGTTATGTATGTTGCCCTTGTCCCTGCCCCCAAGTCTGAGTTTCAAATATGTCCGTCCTTTGGGTGGTGTGCATTGCACTCTTTGTGTATGTATATACCCTTCCCCTCTCCCTCCTCCCCCATCCCCCTTCCCCCTGCCCAATATCCAATAGATGTTATTCTTACATGTGCACTTATGTGTTGATCAGTTAATACCAATTTGATGGTGAGTACATGTGGTGCTTGTCTTTCCATTCTTGGGATACCTCACTTAGTAGAATGCGTTCCAGCTCTATCCAGGAGTAT
>CAUYSK010020051.1:0-53193 GCA_963575035.1 Avahi laniger | reverse complement strand
CTTATTTGTTGCCATTACAAAAATACTGTGCTTAACATCCTTGTATCTATGTTTGTACACTTGTGCTAATAATTCCATAGGATATTCACTCTAATGATAGTTTCCTTGGCAGTGCAGAAGCTTTTTAATTTGATTAGATCCTGTTTCATTTATGCAATTAAGTCTCAAATGTCAATATTTCTAATTGATTCTGTGATAGCTGTATATGGTACAATATTCTATTTAATTTCTGTGTGGATAGGAATTATCCTTCTTTTAAATGTCTTTATTTTGCCTACTGACTCATTTTTCTTCCCTGCTAGTTCTTCTGCTAATTGTTCTTTTGTCTTGGTTTTAATTCCGCAATTATTGGTTGGTTCAGGGTATGCTGACTCCCTTTTGTGTTCTAGAATCCCTTTCTATCTTCATTGTAGGTGCAAGCTATGATTATACGTAATTACCTCTGTTGGTATTCAGGAGTGAGGTGGAAGAACTGTATTTAAAAGTGAAAAGTGCCAGTTGCATGTCATCTCAGTGTGTGATCTCTGTATACCTAGTTATTTTGTGATTTGCATGGCGACATGGCTCTAACTCTCTGTGGAGGGTAAGTGTGCCTTCTACATGCCCATATCACCGGTCCGATTGTGGTTCCACGGGGCTTTTCTGCTCTCACAGCTACTGACTATGAGCTTGAACTCTACAGAAACAATGACATTTATCTCCTACAAATTGTACGAGTCTGATTTTTTCTGATGCACTTCCAGAGCAAGGCCTTAACACCTTGTTTGCTAATGACATTTTTTTTTGTTGTTTTCTGGAACATAATATATAATGTTTTCATTTGCTCAAATGACTTTTTTTAAAATGGAAAAAAGTATAAACTTACAGACTTAATTCATATTTTTGATTCAATTATAATTTTTTTCTTTATGTCTTTCATGTGCTTATTTGAGGCCTTTCCTTTTTTCCACCCCTAAAGATAACTTCAAGCTCTTTCATAAAATGTGTTAATTCTAAAAATCATTCCACATTGGAAGCTTCCACCTCCACACCTATGTGGATGTAGAGAACACAACAAACTTTAGAGAGTTGGGAGGAATTTTCACTATACTTGGAAGTGTAAATACCTAGATAGTATACCTGGCCCAAATGTAGCATTCAATATATGCCAATTACCGACCCTGGCATTTTCTTATTTTTTTGCATGTGTACTACTCACCAGAGATAAGTTTGTAATGCTTCTTGGAGCCAGGATCACATTGCACACTTTTTGTTAGCCGTGAAGCATCCAATGTAGCACACATACTTAAAAGGGGCTAGATGAATAAGTGCATTATGTAGAAAGATAGTGTTCTAGAAAGTGACTGTAAGTGTTGCATTCTCAAGAGATGAGAGGCCCAGAGGAGAGGAGCTGCCTCTTGCTGTGCTCCTTGGCAGTTTCCTGTGCAAACGCCCAAACCTGACCTTTGCATTTTGCCCTCTTGTTCACTATCTTTTTTATCTAAGTAATTGAAAAGAAAAGATATAATTGGACCTCTAATTTCTACATCCCTTCTCTTCTGAGAAGTGATAAAGGTACACAGGAAAGTTGAGGTGTATATCTGGAGGAAAAAGGACAAGAGCACATATGAAGATGGTGAGTCGGGTTTTTTTGTCACTTGCCCAAGGTTGTTTGTGAGCAGAGCTCCTAATAGAAAGCTTGCTGCTTGGAGGTCAGAAAACAGCATTAATGGTAGCTATTTCTAGTATTCTCTGTAGTACCTAAAATGTTTGGCTTTGAATAACAGATAAAATGTTCCATACTGCCTTACACAATCATAAAATTCATTAGTGCACAAAATAGGAGGCTTAAAGTTAACACAGGCTCAGGATCCATTGAGGACCTGATTTTCTGCATCTGTTCTGCAGTCTACATGATTGGCTATACCATGAAACTTGTTCCTCTTTTGTTCATAGGATAACTTACAATAAGAGTGTTGCTTGATTCTTTGTAGGTATCCCAAGGGAACTAAAGACTGTGTTCATTTCATCTTTCTTTAGTGCACAAAACATATGTTTTCTCAAATCTTGTACAACCTTGTCTTACATTTTATTGGTCTGAATTTAGTCACATGTTTATTTCTTTACCAAGAATTTTCACTAGGATTATCTTTAGACTAATCAGGTGCCCTTCTGAGCTCAGTTTCCCAAACGATATTGCTGTTGCTTTCTGTGTCTGAACTACAATGTCCACTATGCTCATAATAATGTCTTATTAATGTATCTCTGATTAATTTCCTTACTTGTAAATTGAATGTCACTATTTCTGTTCTTTCTTATATGTAAAACATAAATTTAAAGCTAACTAGTAAAGTTACGAACTGACCAAACTTCATAATTTTGATGAGTTTTTAGACACTTGCCAATTCTGAAATTGTTGAAAATCCAAGAGTTTACAGGTGTAAATATTTTAATTCAAAATTTAAATGCTATGTAATTGCTAAAAAATATTTTATTTATGTATTATAACTTCAAAGCTAAGCATATATAGGCTGACTTATTAGAATCAAATAAATTGTATAGTTTTAGGCAATACATTTATAACAAACAGTCAAATTCCACTCTCCTATAGAATGCAAAAATTAAAGATCATTAATACTGTATTATTTAATGCCTGAATTTTTTGAGAGTGGGGAAGTTGAATTCCATAGTAGTCATGTAAGCACTGAAGTATATTTTAGGTTATTTGTGGTGGAGGAATGTGAAGATCTTTTGGGGATTTGATGCTAACATAATGGTGAATCCAACATATTTCTTAATCTTTTGGGATTCTCAAAAATACAATGCAGTACACAATACGACAAGAGATTCTTGGATATATAATCCCTCAGACTTTTAAAAATGTTCATTACTTCTTTCCAGAAGTAACTTCGTGATATTTATGTGTTTATGATCAATAATAAGGTTATTTATTAGTTTTGAGGATTTTAATTACACAACTCCCCTTACTTCCCAATCTGCCTGAGAGGAAAATGGTCTGAAGAACTGTAGGGAATTTCCTAAAGGAGTGGATATAACTGAATATATAATGACCTTCTTTACCATTTTATGTCTTTTTAAAATGTTGAGTACATTTCACCACACATGTATTAAGTATCTGCTTTGTGCTTAGTACAATTCTTGGTACTGAAAATATTGAATGTATAAGACTTTGTGTCTGCCCTAAAGGAGCTTGTAAACTACAAAGGGAGAAAAACATTAAGAGATATATGTAATGTAACAATGGAAATAACATTTTACTACAACAGTGTGGAGGTTAAGTTATGGTATATATCTAAGAGTGGAATTGTTTGGTCATGAGATGTACATAGCTTCAAATTCATTGCCCTTAAAAGTTCTTATACCAGTTGCTGGTCCAGAAGCAAAGGGAAAATCAGTTTTAATGGTATTAAGATGTCTATTAATGTAACTCCAAAAATAAGAAAATACTAATGAAAAACCCACCAGGAATATGGTAGAAAAGTATTTCTACCAATAAAATTAAAAAAAAAAAAACTTAAAAAATAAAATTGTAGAATTTTCCTTTTTTCACTCTGGTGCTGGCTGTCTTGGCTCATTCTGTTAATGTTCTCAAAATGCTCCAGACACATTCCTGCCTTGGTGTCTGCATGTCTAAGGTCATGGACTCTGGAGCCAAACTCTCTCGGCCGGAAATTGCTTTTATTTTTTGCCTCTAAAACAGAGGTAGTTATACACCAAACTCCTGTAATACAGTGGTTGGTAGTGACATGAGTTAATGCGGAGTGAGCACCCAGAGCATTGCATGGCATACATCGAGCACACAGCAAATGTCAGTCAATACAGAACTCCGGTGAGGAAATATGGTTACGATAATGTGTTCTAGAGCCAGATTGCCCAATTCCTGCCCTTTTGAGACAAGTAAGTCGTTGCCTCTAGACCTCAATTTTCTTACCTGTGAAATCGATACCTAATAGTAACTACCACATGGGGCTATTGAAAGAGTAAATGAGTTAAAATATTTGGAAGAATGAATGACACATACTAAGTGACAAATATTGTTTAGTTAAGATTATTACTACTGTTGTAGACATTGTTGTTTTGGCCCTTTTATGTCCCTTTAAATACCCTTCTGTTCCTTTTGAAATATCTGTTTCTTTCTTACTTTCTAAATCTGAGTTCAGATATAGTTTCTTCATGCCGAGGAAAAATATGTTGTTAGGGCTACAGAAAGCAGGGTTTTGTGTGAGTGTTTTAAAAAGAATTTTGTTGCTGTCAAAGGGAAAAAAAATTGAAAGTTTCACACTTATTTTGAAGTTGTTTTTTATTTATATAAACAAATATTATATGAGTGAATGGCCCATAGACTGCAGTGCTTAATGCTGAAATTAGCCCTGCTGCTGTGTTGATTAAACGCTATCTTTCCCATCATCCACTGTGCCTTACAAAGTCATCTTATTCTGATAACTTTTTATTTTCTTCTTATTGTTTTCTTATGTAAAATTATCTTTCCTAATAGTTAACATTTTTATTGCCTGTCTTTTCCCTAGTATATGAGCTCACCAACACAAGAATTTTATGTTTTTTTATATCACTTGATCTACATGCCTTCTAAAGTGACTGAAACAGGGTAGGCACTCAACAATTATTTTTAATTATTTTAGGACCATTTTAGATTTACAGAAAAATTGCAAAGATACTATCCAGAGTTCCTATATGTTCCACATGCAGTTTCCTTTGCTAATATCTTATATCATAAATTTTTTAAAAGTAATAAGCCCATATTAATACATTATAATTAGCTGAAGTCCATATTTTATTCAAATTTTCTCGGGTTTAACCTATTATCCTTTTACTGTTCCAGGATCTCATCAAGTATTCTATATAATATTTAGTCTTCATGTTTCTTCAGGTACCTCTTGGCTGTGAAATTTTCTCAGGCTTTTCTTGTTTTGGATGACCTTGACAATTTTGAAGCATTTTGGTAAAGTATTTTCTAGAATGTCCCTCAACCGAGATTTGTTTGATGTGTTTTTTATGATTAGACTTGGATAATACATTTTTGGGAGGAAGAGCATGAAGGCAAAATGCTGTTTTCTCTTTCAGATTGTTCGCTGCTGTCATATAGAAATGCTACTGACTTTTGTATATTGATTTTGCACCCTGCAATTTTATTGAATTTGTTTATCAGGTCTAATAGGCTTTTGGTGGAGTCTTTAAGTTTTTCTAAATATAAGATCATATTGTCAGCAAACAAGGGTAATTTGACTTTTTCCAGTTTGAATGCCCTATATTTTTTTCTCAGCCATATACAAAAATATAAACCCAGACACAAACTTTACAAAAATTACCTAAAAACAGATAGATCTAAATTTAAAATGCAAAACTTCGTATTTCTAGAAGAAAACATAGAAGGAAATCCTTGTGACTTTTGGATTGCTGATGATTTTTAGATATAATGTCAAAACCCTAATCCATGAAATCAAAACTGATTTGGGCTTTATTATTCTTCACTATGAACTCATTATTTTTTATCTTCCTTTCTATACTATATTCTTTGAAACTTAATGAGTCGAGAGGTATGTTCCATGTGCTTCAGGGAAGGATTTCCAAGTAAATTATTTGGAATTCTTCTGCACAGGAGCACAGAGGTATGTCTCATTCTCCCAAATATTCATGCATTTAATTTATGTACTAAATTATTAAGTCAATGTGGACTTATACATATTTATTTTTTATTTTTGATTATAACCCAAAAGTATGCTATTTATCTTGGTTGATTGTTCCAGCTTTGGCTATTGGATCACTTTCAATTAGCTCCTGTGTCATAACACTACGTTTTGATTTTTATTATTTTTCTATTTAGCCCCCTCCTTACTTTTTGACACTACACAATACTCTAGACTGATCTTGCATATTTCCCGCCCTAGCCCTTGATCAGTCACTTCTCTAAATAGGGCTTCTCCTTTTATTGGAGAATTGTAATGCAAACCAAGATCCGGTACTAAATGTGCCTGATGTTCCTAGGGTATCATTGCTTATAAGCTTTCTCACCTGACAGAAAAAGGAAATACATGTGCATATGCTAATCAAGTGTATCTACATGTATCCATAAATAATTTTATACATGATCATCTGCATCTATGTTAAGCCACCATGACTCCATATTTATATCTCCGACTCAAATCCATAACCACGTGGATCACTCTAGCCTCAATTACTGCTTATATGTAACCTTAAACTCCAACATTGAGAAAGTGCCTTCCACTATGCGCTGTTCATTCATTTATCCTTTCCGTTCCAGCATACTTGTATAGACATGTCAGAATTGTTAAACTATACCCCTATGGTAAACAACTTTATCAGCTTTGTCCACTTCTTTCGTTAGCTTATTATATACCTTTGAAATACTGTTAGATTATTTTATCACATTCTCTATTCCATCCTGATATGTCACAACCTTTTGAATGAATTTTTTAACTAATTGCACACTTTGCAGCTCACTCTTTGTGTTGTCAAGTTCTTTGGGTTTTGACCATTGGAGAGTGTCATGGATCTATCATTATAATATCATAAAGAATAGTTTCCCTGCCCTAAAAATGTCCCTTGTACTTCTCCTCTTGAAGTTTCCCCTTCTCTCCTAGACCATTAACAACCACAGAACTTTGCCTTTCCCAGAATGTTATATAATTAGAAGCATACCATATGTAGCATTTTCAAACTAGCTTCTTTCACTTAGCAAAAAAACATTAAATATTTATTCACATCTCTGCATGAATTCAGAGTTCATTTCTTTCCATGCTGAATAATATTTGGTTACATGGATATACCACAGTTTGTTACCCACTTACCTGTTGAAGAACATCTTGATGGCTTTCAATTTGGGATAATTAAGAATAAAATTACAGGAAACATTCACATGTAGCTTTTTATATGAACATAATTTTTCAAATTATTGGTGTAAATATCTAGAGGCATTATTGCTGTGTTATATGGTAAGGCAATGTTTACAGCTCTATAATTAATTGCCTAACTACCTTCCAAGGTGACTGTACCATTTTGATACCATTTTGAATTCTGATCCACAATCATTGAGAGCTCTTTTTGCGCTACATTCTCACCGGCAATTGGCAATGACAGATTTTGAATTTTAGTCATTCTAATAGGTGTTCAGTTATATCTCATTGTTTTATTTATTTACTTATTTATTATGGAATTATATATATTTTTAAATTTCAGAATATTAGAAGGGTACACATATTTTGGTTACATGTAATGCTTTTGCATCACCCAAGCCAGAGTTACAAGCATGCCCATTCCCTATACAGTGTGCTCCATACCCATTAGTTATGAATTTACCCATCCCCTCCAGCCCCTCCCACCTGCCCAACACCCATTGAATATTACTTCCATGTAAGCACCTAGATGTTTATCAGTTAGTACCAGTTTGATGGTGAGTACATGTGGTGCTTGTTTTTCCATTCCTGTGATATTGCACTTTGAAGAATGGGCTTTAGCTCCCCTCAGGACAATATAAGAGGTTCTAGTTTACCACTGTTTTTGTGGCTGATTAGTACTCCATGGAATATATATATATATATACCACATTTGATTAATATACTCATGTATTGATGGACACTTGGATTGTTTCCACCTCTTTGCAATTGTCAATTGTGCTGCCATAAACATTAAAGTGCAGATGTCTTCATTGTAGAATGTCTTTTTTTCCTTTGGGTAGGTGCCTAGTAGCAAGATTGCTGGATCAAATGATATTTCTATTTTTATTTATTTTTTTATTTACCTTTTCTTACTTAGATTCTTTTTTTATTTTTTTTTATTTCAGGAAATTATGGGGGTATAAACATTTTGGTTACATGTTATGACTTTGCCACATCCCAACCATGACTTGAGACATGCCCTTCCCCCCCTACAATGCTCAACGGGTACATTTGTTGTGAGTTTAACCACCCCAACCCCTCTACCCCCAAAGAATGTTACTGCCTTGTGAGCACTTTAGTGTTGATCAGTCAGTGCCAGTTTGATGGTGAGTACATGTGGTGCCTATTCCATTCTTATAATACCTCACTTTGGAGGATAGGCTCAAGCTCTACCCAGGAAAATATAAGAGGTGCTAGATCACCATCATTTCTTATAATTGAGTAGTTTGATATATCTTCGAATTACTTTCCACAGAGGTTGTACTAATTTTCAGTCCCACCCGCAGTGTAAGAGTGTTCCTATCTCTCTGCATCCATGCCAGCATTTATTTTTTGGGGATTTTTTGATAAAAGCCATTATCACTGGAAATATCTCATTAAGTGATATCTCATTGTGGTTTTGATTTGCATTTCCCTGATCATTAGAGATGTTGAGCACTTTTTTATATGTTTGCTGGCCATTATTCTTTCTGCTTTTGAAAAGTTTCTGTTCATGTCTTTTGCTCACTTTTTAATGGTGTTGATTTTTTCTTGTTAATTTTCTTAAGTTCTACATAGATTCCAGTTATCAGCCCTTTATTGGATATGTAGCATGAAAATATTTTCTCTCATTTTATAGGTAATCTATTCACTCTAATCATAGTTTCCTTGGCTGCAAAGAGCTTTTTAATTTGATCAAGTCCCATTTATTTATTTTTGTTGCTCCTGTGATTTCTTTGGGGGTCTTCATAAATTCTTTGCCTAGGCCAATATCTATAAGAGTTTTCCCAACATTTTCTTCTAGAATTCTTATGGTTTCATGTCTTAGGTCTATTATCCATCGTGAATTAATTTTTGAAAAAGATGAGAGGTATAGATCCTGTTTCAGTCTTCTACATGCAACTATCCAATTTTCCTAGCACCTTCTATTGAATACAGATTCTTTTCCCCTGTGTATGTTTTTGTCTACTTTGTCAAAGGTCAGATGGCAACATGAGGATGGTTTCATTTATGGGTTCTCCGTTCTGATCCATAAGTCTATGTCTCTGTTTTTGTGCAAGTACCATGCTGTTTTGGTTACTATAACCTTGTAGTATAGCATGTAGTCTGGTAAATTGACGGCTCCCAATTTGTTCTTATTACATAGGGTTGCATGGCTATTTCGGGTCTTTCTGGTTTCATATAAAGTATAGAACTATTTTTTCAAGATCTGGGAAAAATGGCTCTGGTACTTTAACAGGGATTACATTGAATCTGTAAATCACTTTGGGTAGTATAGATATTTTGACAATATTGATTCTGCTGATCTATGAGCATGATTCGTTTTTCCATCTTCTAACCTCTTGTATAATGTATATATGAATGTTTTATAATCATGTATTTTAATTGTTGCCATTTCCAAGGAAATGAAAGAAAGTTGTTGGTGATATTGTCACTGTTTAATGTCAGCTTAATCATATTAACCAGTGCAGACAGGTTTTTATCAGGGCCATTTCACTATGAGGAAAGGCTCATCTATTCTACTTTCAGGGCCACATTTATTTTACTTCCCCACTTGAAATTGCTATTTTTGAAAAGGATTGATAATCTTAAATTATTCCTTGCATTGGAGAAAGATCAGTAATACATAATTGTTCTATTTAGCAAGCAGCATTTAAGTTTTTATATAACTTGAAAAGTAAGAAATGGTTATAAAAATGTTCATATGTGCTGTTTATATCAGTGATCCTAGAGAGAATATTTCATTAATTCAATAACTATAGCACCTTACTACATAAAAAATGCTATTAATCTTCATTAAAATTTACGGGCCAGGCACAGTGGCTCACGCCTGTAATCCTAGCATTCTGGGAAGTCGAGGTGGGAGGATAGGTTGAGTTCATGAGTTTGAGAATAGCCTAAGCAAGAGTGAGACCCCATCTCTACTGAAAATAGAAAAAATTAGCCAGTCAACTAAAAATAGAAACAAAAAAATTAGCCAGGCATGGTGGCTTATGCCTATAGTCCCAGCTACTTGGGAGGCTGAGGCTGGAGGATCACTTGAGCCCAGGAGTTTGAGGTTGTTGTGAGCTAGGCTGATGCCGTGGCACTCACTGCAGCCTGGGCAACAAAGCAAGACTCTGTCTCAAAAAAAAAAAAAAAAAAATTACAGAGTGTATTCAGTTGAAATTACTATCAATTATCCTTTGGAAAATTTGGAGGAAGTTACCAGTATTTTCAAGTGTGATAAGGGATCAACTAAAACTTAAAATTTTAAAATGTGTTAATGTCTGTTAGTATAAAGGAAATGTCAAATAAAATAATTTTCTCAATAAGTTTGTCTAAATCAAGTAGGCTGAAACCAATCCAAGAATCCCTGGAAGTTATATATTCCCTATTTATTAAGGAGTTCACAAGTTCTGATATTTAAGAAAATTTACTACAATTATTAGCATTTCGATGATGTACCTACATTTGTGTAATTGTGTATCAAATGTATTTAGACTACTTAAAATATTCTACATGAGTAGGAGCTATTTTAGGACTTAAGATACTGGTTTGAAAATGCACACATCATATAACTACTATAATCTCTAAAATCTATAATAAGACATTTAAATACTAAATCATTCAATCATACATACATACATTCATTCAATGTATAGAGTTTACTAAATACTGAAGAAGCTACAATAAACAAAATGTATATTCTTTGCCTTCATAGGATTTCCAGATTTATTGTAGAGACAGTGATTTAAAAAGTGCTCTAAATTATACTGCTACAAAAGAGAAGTATATGGTGCTAAAAGAAGGTATAATGTAACCTCCTAAACTCATGAAATTCAGCTTGTCAGACATCTCAAGCTTAGCTACAGGAGTATATCTTTAAATTCCATATTGGAAAAGCATATACCCATTGCAGTATTTGCCACTGAAACCTCCCAGTTAAGCCAATGGTGTAACAGCCTATATCCCATCGGAAGCAGTGGGACAATTGTCAGAAGAATCCTTAAGAAGTCTGAAAACTTGACTGGCAACTGGGAGGCAATTGTAACTGGAATTTCCAGTCACAGGTTTTGCCATGATCTTGCGGGCTCTCAGAACCTTAAGAGTTGCAGCATTTGTCCATTAATACTGGGAAAGTCTCCAGATGGATCTTAAATATGACATAAATCTAAATATATCTCACCCAACACAAAAGCACACAAATTTGAAGAATCCCAGCTGAGAGTATAAACCTCTGTGATCTTTGCAAATGGAAGTTACAGAATGATTAAAGACAGGGAAGAAGCATGATACTGCTGAGAGACAGATACCGGAACCATGAGGAAGGCCCACCTGAGACAGAGAGGAGGGACGAAGGATGACGCCACAGTAACTAAATACACACTCTAGACCCGCGTTCCTCAGTGGGGCACAATAGAATGCACCGAAATTCTACTTGAGCATTTTCCTTTCCTACCTTCCCCCATAGAAAGTGCTATTCTGGGAACATGCCACAATCATTTTTCTTTATAGAAGACATCTGCCAAAGGTGGACCTTGTCAGAGGCTACATTCTGGAAAATAACTTAGATAAGGAAAGTTTCTTCCACTTACATAGAGATAGCAAGTAAAAAATTCCTGCTAAAGTTGTATGTTGCTGATCTCTTCTTCTACCAAATTAGCCCATTAGTGTATTTACCGCAGAAGTATTTTCCCCCATTTATTGGATTGTGTGGGCAAGGGCAGGGAGGTGCTGTGTCAGCAGACCTTGTCAGTCAAGAAGTTTTACTCTCAACTCAGAGGAGTTCCAAACACGGTAGAGATTTACAGAGAAGCAAATTGGTTTTTGGCCTGGGAAGACTCTCTGGGTTACGTTATATGCAGAGAGGCAAGGCAGGTTCAGAGTGATCCCTTAGTTGGAGACAACAGAGCACTTCTATAGTATAAACCAAGACAAGAACCTTCCTAGAATGACAGGGAACTTGTGGCTCAACCCATTGTCAGAAGTCCTCCTGGATTAAAAGTCATCACAGATCAGAGAATTCCCAGGACCAATTTACACATGTGAATTTAATATAAATCATTAGAAATGACCATGGGATCCTTTGGGTTTATGGGTGACATGTTAATTATTAAGATACAATTTGGGAGAAAGACGAAAGTATGTACAATTTTTCTTCAGATTATTAACAAAACAAGGTTTTCCAAAAATTTATAGTATTTGATATTATATATTAATTACTGAGTACCCAATAAAAGACAATTTGCAAAAAAACGTTATATAAATTAAAATGTATTTCATTTAGAATTATAAAATACATAAATTTTGTTTTGTTTGTTTTTTACCTGGAAGTATCATCACTTTTTAAAGCAAGCATTTAAAAATATTATGTATGGTACCTACTTTCTCAAAGTTAAACATGTTTGTAAGAAATACACCACTTATTAAGCAGGCCCTAAAGAGTAAAAATAAAACAAACAAACAATTCGTAATTATCTTGGAAAATAAAAGACATCCAGTAAAAGAGAAGAACTAGGTATTATATTCAGTCCTATTCAAATTAGTGAATAAATATTAAATAGCACTGTTTTCAATTATTAAATGATATCATAAAATAACAATTTTAGTTATGTGTGTTTTATGTGGCATTCAAACAATATAAACAATGACAGAGTTAATACACAAGTCTCACTCACATTATGCTTACTGGAGATGGAGAATTAGGAAGAACAAATTCATTTATCATAACACTCATGAGATAAAATTCTTCAAGCCCTAAACCTACTGCAAAAAGCCCTTATGTTTTATTCCTGGATAGTTCAAACCAATTAAGCGAGTGGATAAATAATTAATGCTTCCTATAAATAATGCAAGGAGTTTATTTGGCCAGTACCACCTTTCTTCTTTGTGAGTGATTCTCTGTGGTGGATATATGACCAAATTCTAACATCTCAAAAGAAAACACTTCCAGAGATATACCCATTAAAAATAATTCAAGAATTATTTTGCCAAATAAGTAAAAACTGATACATTTTCCCTCATTAATGCATTTATGAAGTTAATACTTCCTCATATGTGAATGAACAGATCTAAAGACAAATGCTTACCTATAAGAAAGCACCTGTAATTAATTTACTTCAAATACTTCTATGAAACTTTCAGTTATACTTACGTTTTTATTTTATTTGCGATTAAAAATATCCAACCTTATAGATTCCCCCCAAAATCAACTTTTTTACATGTTATTTTTATCATATTTAAACCTGACAAAACAAAATATTATTTGACTCACTAGATAAATCATATACACACTTGGATTTATGCAGGTGGGAATGGAGAAAACTGCAATCCAGAAAGAAGGAGTTGTGTAAACAACCATGTAGGAGGGTGATGCAGGGGATACACCCGGGAATTACTGAATAATAAGCACTACGGGTTCTTGCATCATCCATGGATTCCAAAGCCTCTGGAAGGAATGCGTCAGCCTGGGCCCTTCTGATGGCTGCATGAATGCTCTTACCCACGGGAAAGCACCCAGGGGACCCATCAGACACGCATCAGCTCAGCCTTGGAGAAGTGGTGCAGAAGGTAGGTTCTAGGAAAGAGGCTTTGATGTTGGCCAAATGGAAGCCAGAAGGACCTAAGGTAGGTGGACTTTGACATCTCAGGGCTTAGTTAGGGAATCTGATTTAAGAAAGAAATAGACACAGCATATACTACTATAAAGGCTTTTCCAGGGGTGAGTATCTGTCTGCAATTGTAGTTACAAAAACCAAGAAAAGTGATTCTTGGTCTTAAAGTAAACAGCTTAATTAACATGGAAGACACAATTGGTTGTCTACACAATAACCATCTCCCCCTTTTCTGCAACAACTGAGCTCTGATTTTCTTTGTCCTCCCCAGAGCGTTCATGACCTTTGTGGGAAGCTGCTTATTAATCAGCTTAGGTCAGGTGCGAATGTCTAATTCTCCTTCCCAAGTGTGTGAGTTTTGTCAAACACACTCTGTCCAACAGACACTAAAGAAAGTTTGCTGGAAGGTCCAGAAAAGGTTTTTCTCATTCATGAAAATAGACAGAAGGTGGGGATTTTCTCTAGTCTGCCTCTGTCTGCATGTGACAATTTGAAGTCAGAAGAATGCCTAGAGAATTGCAGAAAAGGTGAATTGGGCCCATAAAGAGACTGAGATTTTTAAATAAACAATCATTGTGCTCTTACTTTCCTACTTCTTTTTTGTGATATAATAGGGTCTTTAGTGTTTATGCCACTTTTAATATGCCATGTGTGGCTTGTAGGCAAAGCACGCTCAGATGTATATTAGGAGGTTGGTTGCAAGTTGGCAAGGCGTAAAAGCAGGTGGAGACAAGATTGCCAAGGAGGCAGAAGTCAGGCCAAGGAGTGAGGGCTGCACTTCGTCAACAGTGGGGAGCCATCGATGGTTTCTGAGCAGGGAGAGATGTGATCAGTCTGTGCTTTAAAGGATTGATTTAGAAATTGTGCGTGGGAAGGATTTAAGACAAGCCTTGGAACATTTCAGCATTTTGAAGACATTGTTAAATATTCATAAAATACTAGTTTATGGCTCAGCATAAATAATTTTTAAATACAAAGTAAAATACAGTATGTGTTGCCATGGAAGTGACAAAGCCTAGGAAGATAATGACAAGGAGAAAAGATGGCACCATTATAATTTAAATTATTATAAAGCTTTCTAGAGTTTAAGTACATTTTCAGGCAGAGTATTTTGAATACACTAGGAAAAGATTATGGCTATTTTATAGTTCTTACTAAGAAAGAAAACACAACAAAAGAGGTTTCTGTCGTGTTTTCTTTCTTTCTTTTTTGCACATGAGACCTATAAAGCTAAATAAAATCAAATTCACAGAATCGAAAAGCTGACGAGGGTTTGGGAGAATGAATGAGTCCATGAATAACAAAGCCCCGCGCAGGGCACTGTCTGGTGACGGTGCCCTTGGTCGTGTTGGTGAGCGGGGCTGAAAGGTGTCGATTGCGACGGCGGGCATGCTCGGTGCACCGCACGCAGGGCGCACAGCATCTCCCCTCCCTGCGCGGTGGCCCGCACGCGCTAGGGACGGGGTGTGTAATATGGGTAAGAAGACATCTTTGCTGAATTCAGAGATACGGCAAACACAAGTGAATGAGAAATAAAGCCATATAATATGTAAATGGTTATTGTCAAAATTTATGAAAGTATGAATTCATAAATGATTCAAAAAGGATGATGGGCATATGGACATTAACTTGAAGGAGATAAATATTTCAGAGTTTAAAATTGAAGAAGTTTTAAGCAATTACTTAAGGGTAAAATTATGCTAAAGAGAGAGAGGTTATAAAATTAAAAAAGAATTCCTCAAATAAATAGTGCACATAACAAAAGTCATATTAAGTCAATGCAAGTGGGAACTGAAAGCAGATAGAGAAGAATAAAAACACCAAAAAATCAAACTTCTTGAACATATAACTTAAGGCAGCAACTTCACAAAGCTTGGGCACGATATCATGGCAAGGAGTCTCCATGTCTCAGATTCACTCGTTACCGTTTCTGGTATGGAAGGCAGTGTAGGTACACATTTGCATGTCTCCCTTTATTAGACAACAATAAGTGAACTAAAGAAATTAAGAATGGACACGTTTATAACTTTGACTCAATCTGTGCAAAAGCAAATCATGTAATCAAAATGTTTGTACCCCCAAAATATTCTGAAATAAAAACAAAATTAAAAAATTAAAATTAAAAATTCAGAAGGAAACTCCATCGGTTATGAGGGTATTCACTGGCTATAGTTTATCTCCATAAACCTTAAAGAACATTCTAGAGCATTGCTTCTCTAGGCTCTGCCCCAGAGGTTCTGATCAGTGGGTTTGGGGCAGGGCTCAGGAATCACATTCCAACAAGTTTCCAAATGATGCTGACGCTGCTGTTTCTGCAACGCTGAAACCACTGTATGAAATCAGAGGGTTCTAAAGCTCCTGGTGGGCCAGTTTCCATTCAAACTCCCTCCAGCCGGGCCACTCACAGGGCTGTCTAATAACAGAGCATGCCATTCCCTGCTCCCCATACACTCCTCAGGCCACTCGAATTTGGTTTTCGCTTCAGATGTGCTTCAGAAGCAGCTAGTTGGGGTTACCACCCCTCCAACACCTTAGCAGACGTCTCAACCTCCAGGTGCCTCACTGCGCCCTGGACTTCCCAGCTTTCAGTGACAGCACCCCCTTCTTGTTTTGTTCCCCAACACCAGTGCCCTTCTTCTCAGTTTCCTTTGTTGACCCAAGCTCTTCACTAGTTTCAACATCGAACAGATTATATGAAGGCCCCATTTAAATCTTCAGATTTCTTCCCACCTCTCTGAGGGTTTCTTCTACCTGGATTGCATGCACAAGACCACTACAGTTCATGACTGGTCGTTCTTCAGCTCAGTCTCCCGAGGAAAGCAGTCCTCGCCCATTGTACTTTCTAAGAACACCTTGAACTTTGTGTAAGTTTGCTATGGCTGCCATAACCATGCACCGCGGACTGAGCGGCTTATAAACACAGAAAGTGCCACTGTTCTGGAGGCTGGGAGTCCAAGATCAAAGGCATTAGCAGGTTCGGTTTCTCTCAAGGCCTTTCTCCTTGGCTTGACGGTGGTCTCTTCTCTGCGTGTGAACATCCCTGGGTCCTATCAACTCTTTCCCTGAGGACGCCAGTCAGATCGGATTAAGGCCCACTCTAAGGGCACCATTTTAACTTAACTACCTCTTTAAAGACCCTGCATCCAAATACAATCACATTCTGAGCTATTGGGAGTGAAGGCTTCAACACATGAACTTAGGGGAGCACAATTCAGTCCATAAAAAAATCTGCATTGAGGCTTTTATTAAAATTGTGATTGAGTTATTGTTTAACGCCACTGTGAGGGTGCTCAGTGCTGGATCTGAAGCACCTGCCATGTGTCTGTCATGTAGCAGGGTCAAGGTTAGCTCCTCTCCTATTGAATGACAGAACCATGGTCAGAAAAAACAGGGACATGATGAATTTGAAGCAGCTTTCCCTCCACTTGACTGGAGGTTCCCACACAGACCCACCGAGCAAAATGCCCGTGATCCACAGGACTTTGCCACAACCCGGCCTCTCACCAGGAACTAGGGGCTCAGTCAAATGCTAAGGGCAATTCCCTGCTGTTCCTGGGAGGGATGTGAGCCCGAGGCAGATCAGTCAGATTCAGAGGAAGGTGTTCAGAATCTAAGAATCCTGTTTGTAGGCTGCGTAAAGTTCCCTCCTCAGTTCTCCTAGTCCGGCAGCTAACTACACAGAATGAGAATAATCAATATCCAATCAAGTTCTCATTAATGGATCCAGTAACACCAAAGTAAACACGGGTATGAGGGAAATCTATTCCTTCTGTCCTGCTACACCCTTTCTCTGCCCTTGGTCAGGCAGAATAAGACACACTGCCTTACGCGCAGGCTGTTGTCCAATGCCAGACTCTCAGGCCTTATGTAGCAGTTATATAAAATAAAGATAATGCAATTTTTTACTTTATTGTAAAACATAATTACTGTTCTTTGAAAAAAGAAAGTTTACAGAAATATATATCTATAACTAAAAATTATCATTCAGAAGGTAGTTATCATGAACACAATTTCCATGTGTCTAATTTTATATGCATATATTAAAATATGCATGCATGCTTATGCAAACATGCATATTAAACAAAAAGGCAAGTACTGTATTCAGTGATTTTTTCATGTGTTTTATCTTTATAATGATCCTAATTTTGAGAAACTCTTTAGACCTTTTGAGTTTCACTTATTGCATCTCTGTCTCCTATCTGTGTAGAACTGGTTTTGGTATATTCTATAATGTGAGATATAATTATTCTTCTTTTCTTTTTATTTTAAAATAAAAAAGTACTTTTTCTTTCTTTAAAAAATTTAAAATGAAGCATTACTCATTGATAAATAAGTGATTCTGTGCAGCTTTGAGTGAAACGGACTGATAATCCATTACTGCTTCTCTCCCCACACCCTAAGCCCACAGAGCAGAAGTTGCCACAGTTTACATTTTCCATGTAGATTGCCAGATATTCTTCCTGTGTATATCATTAGTGGGCTAGTGTCTTAGTCCCATTTGGCTGGGCTGCTATAACAAAATGCCTTGTAGTGGGTAAATCATAAACAATAGGATTTATTGCTCACAGTTCTGGAGGCTGGAAGTCCAAGACCAAGGCACCAGCAGATGTGGCGTCTGATGAGGGCTCTCTGCTTTGTACACAGTGCTTGTAGCTGTGTCCTTACAGGATGGAAGGAGCAAACAAGCTCCCCTGGGCCTTTTATAAGGGCCCGAATCCTATTCCTGAGGGCAGAGCCCTTGGGACCTAATCATCACCCAGAGCCCCACTTCTTGATACTATTGCATTGAGAATCAGGTTTCAACATACGAATTTTGGGTAGACACAAGCATTCAGACCATAGCAGCTAGCTATATCTCTTCTTTTGTAAATCAAATATGGTCAATAAGTTATACTACAACTTGCTTTTTCATACATAACATTTACTTGGTCATATCATGTTTCCAAAATAATTTACAACATTTTTCTTTAAAGTTACATGTGATTCCAGAGTGCCATAATAAATTTAGGCAAATACCACAGATTGGTATTTGATTCTAGTTTTTTTCTATTGCAAATAATATTGCAACAGACATTCCTGTACGTGCTCCATTCTATACAAGTGCAATATGAATGTAGGACTAAACTCTAAAATTTAAATTGTCAATTAAGTTTTGACAGAGACTTCCAAACTGGCTTCGAAAACTTGTCATCAACCTGCATTCTCGCCGACAGTGTGTGAAAGTGATCCTTTCTTCCCGCGTCATGCCAAGTCAGCATATGTAAAGCTATCTTCATGTTTGCACAACTAATGGACAAAAAAAATGTATTGACTTTATTATTTTGCATTCCAACACTTTTCTGTGCACAGAATTTTTTTCTTTTTTACATTTGTATTACTTATTTGTATTTCATCTTTTTTAAATTGGGGTTTTAACTTTAAATTATTTTTAAATTATTTGAAGTTTTTATCTTCATCTGTTTCCCTTTTGTTGAAAAATAAAATCTTTTTCCTGCTGTATTGATGGCAAATACTTTCATCTGTCCATTGTTTCCTTTTTACCTTTCTTCATTTTCACTTTTCATGTAGTCCAACTTTTCAATTTCATGCTTTAAGAAGTTCCCACTTTAAGATACACATACATCCCTACACACTTTTGTCTAGTATTTTAAAGTTCCGTAGCTTAAGTTTAGGCCTTTCAAGTTGTGCTTGGCTCTCTGAGCCCCGTCTGGGTCGGTGTGGACCACACGGCTCGCAGAGACCTGCGGTCAGGGAGCGTTCACACCTGCTGTGCCTGAGGCCTCTCTTCCCATCCCTTCATGAACCCAGGCTTTTGTCCCCCGGCTTCTCCAAGAATCTCCACATTGCCAAATCCAGTGGTTATGTTTTAATGTTCCTCCTTTTCACCCTGACAGGCGTGTTTGACATTGACAGCAACGCTGTCTTCACTCATTGTCTGGAGCTCCACGCTCTTCATTCTGGCCGTGGACCCTGGGTCTGCCCGACTCATCATCGCCCCGACCTCTAAACATTGGTGTGCCTAGGCCTCAGTCCTTGGACCTTCTCTCTGACTACATTCTCTTCCTAATGTGACTTAATCCAGTGATATTTCTGAGTTTTGGCCTGTCCAAAAATTTATTTATTTTGCCCTCACATTTGAATGGTAATTTTACCTGCATAAATGCATTTTCCTCAAGCCAGTCTGCAGCATAGCCTTTGTAATCAGGCTTCCTGGATTTGAATCCTTCTCCACCATGATTAGCTGCATGTCCTATGCAAGTCTAAACTTCCTTCCCTGAAAAATGAGGCTAAAAATAAAAACCCACCTCATCAAGTTCTTACGAAAATTCAAACAGAAACATGTACAAAGAAGTTAGAACAAAGCCTATGCTAAATATTTTAACTATCATTATTATTTGATGACAATGTGCATTAAAATAGCTGGTGTTACTCTGTGCCTTGATACTTTGTAAGTAACTTTTTCAAGAGTTTCCACTCTGAAGAGTTGTAGGATTTTCCCTTGGAATAAAGATTCACTAGGATGGCTGTAAATGTGAATCTTCTTTTCTCCTAAGATATTTCACCTTGGCACTTGATAAACCATTGGATCCCAAAGCCTGTGTCTCCTCAGTTCTCGAAATGTTTCGACACTCAATTCCTTGATTTGATTTTTGTGTTTTTTTCCCATTCTTGTGACTCTTCCTACAGAACTCCTGTTGTATAGACAGCAAAGCTCCATGGTGGGTGTTCCATGCCAGTTATCCCACTCTTTCACACGGCTCATCTCTTTTTCCTTTCGCACTATGTTCTTGAACTCCTTTTGACTCAATCATCCAGATCACTAACCTGACTAAGTGCTGCCTTTGCACTGTGTTCTTTTGGAACTGACTTGCAATTTACTAAATAACTTAGGTTTCTTTCTTTCTTTTTTTTTTTGCATATATGGTCATTACTCTGCTCATTTCTCATATAGAATAACACTCACATTTTCATTAAAGACTTCTTTTTTCTGTTGTCAAAAATACACCAGATAATGAAGGAAATGACTTGATTCAGACTACTACAATAGAGAAATGTTCATTAATGAGGAATGTCTCAGAAAAAAAGAAAGGTGATTTGGAATTTTATGGGGGCAGGTAAACAAGTGAGTCTTAAGAAACGACGGAGGCAGGTCTTATCTCAAAATATAGAGTGGTCTTCTAGGTTCCCAGGACACAGGAGTTGGGGGAGCAGTTCTTGACTTTTGTCACTGTTTTCCAGGAGCAAAGGACTCAGGTAACACTTAACACCGTCAACTCTACTAAGTCTGGTTTCGTTTGTTTCATCTGATAGCTGAACTTGGTATCTTACTTTCACACTACTGGGTTGCCATAAATTTATGATAATTCTTTGTTTCATATTTGTTCTGTTACTGAAAGTTTGGTACTTGTCCCTGAGGCCAAATCAGTGAGAAAGAAGAATGAGGACAAGTGGTTTAAGGAAGAGGAAAGAGAAGTTTATTAATTTGCCAGCAGTGGGGAGGGCGGCACACTAGCGTCTCAGATTTCTGCCTTTGAGCAGAAATACAGGGCTTTTTAAGGGGGGTTTTCAGAGGTTGGGCTCAGGTGCCACGACCAATGTCACATGCCTTGGCTTTGGGCTATTGTTGTTTAACTGAAGTTGCTGGTTTTGGTCGACCTTATCTCCAAGGAAGATGATCTCTGATCTTGTGACCTCAATTCTGTTGGGCCATCTCCTGTGGTTTAAGATACTAGAAAACAGAGCAAACAACATTTTTCTGCTCCTTCTAATTACTGGTCTTGGGCAGGAATGCAAGTTTTAATTCCCAAAAAGGGTGGAGGTTTTAAAGTGACAACTTGTAACACATTTTTCCCTTTTTCAGACTTTTGCCTCTGTTACAGTTGTGTGCATTCACGTGAAATGAGAGAATGCTTGTAACATTACATCCTTCAGCTGTTTTCATTAGTCACACAAATCATCATAAATGCTACCACACTTTTAAACAGAAATAATATGGCTAGCTAGGATTTAAGAGCAAATACATATATCAATAATATTCTCAACTTCTTCATTTCTTAACTGTGTTAAGTTTTTTCTTGCTGAGCCTATTCTAGTGTTTCCGTGGCGTGCTCTGGAGGTGAAAGGACCGCCGTGAACTAGCAGCCCAAGGTGTCATATAAATTGTGAGGATCCTTCTCTTCCTGTGTCTTTTAATTTGAGTGGCCATATGCTCCTGCTGAAGTGGAATATAAGCAGAATTTTCCAGATGTCTTTTTAAAACTATATTAGAAAGCCATACACAGGGCCCTATTAGTGGTATTCATCAAGTTGGTTGTGGGAGCTCAGTTGTATAAATAATTGTCCCAACTTGTTTCCAGATCATTTTAGTATTCGGATAAAGAGTATCGAAGATCTCAGGGACCCATCCTGCCTACTTGCCTGGTCTGAAGGGTGGAGATTGCAAGGGTCTCCGAATGCAGTTAATCTTACGGAAAGTTTTAAAGGTTGTACTTGTTTAAAACCATCATCACCAGGAACGTACTACGTGTTTATATTTACAGATGGCAGCCCTGACAATCAGTCTCTATGAAGTGAGTTAGGGAAATTACACTGCTTCTTACAGGCCAAGGGTCCACCTGGGAGCCCCTGGGATTGGAGACTCCATATTTGTGTGTTAATTGTGGCAGTCTAATGATGCTGTTAAAAACAACTTTAAAATGCAGATAAAATACCTAGAGAAAAACTTGTTTTAAGGCTTAGAGGGATACTGATGCAATCAGCACTTAAAGGCACAAAATTCCAGAACAGGAACCTCCCAGAGAGATGGGCCCACATTCCCTCAGGGCAGTTGCCAATTCTAGGCCTAGAACAAAAAACGGAGATCTATGCAGAAAGCAGAGCAAGAACCAGAGAAACCTGAAAAACATTTACAATCTTGCAGGGCTAGAGAGGGAGGGGGAAAAAAGGATATCTGAGAGGTCAGGATTCTAGGAGGAAGGAGGAAGGTGGGAGAACTCTCAAAACTCACCAAGCCCAAAATCATTCACCAAGTTCTGAAGCAGCTTGGAACAGAAAACCAAGAAGCCAAACAAAAATTGGGCATTCTTGAGAACTAAGAAAACAAGATTAGCATTACCCAGGTTCCAAACCCCAGGACCCACCCCAAACTCCCAGGAAAAAGAAGCCCTTATCCTCTCAGTACAATTGAGGGTGATAAACCCTAGAAATTGGAGAAAATTAGAGTGTGGTAGAGCCCTACACAGCCGTGAGTTAGTTCAGTCTTGAACTGAATTAGGGTAATTAGCCCCATTCTATCTGCAGGGAGAAAATATTTTATAAATATACACAATTTTTCTAATAAAATGCATAGCATTTAGTGAAAAATTACAAGTCACTCCAAGAAATATGATCAAAGGAACAATAAAGAAGTACAAAAAACAATTTCAGAGAAACAATTTCAGAGATGGTCTACTTAGTTATCAGAGCTTCAAACAGGATTTTAAAAAGCTGTGTATAATACATTCAAAAAATAGAGGAAAAGATTTTAAAATTACTTTAAAAATATATAGCTAACAAACTAATGGAGGAGAAATATTGCATGAAATATCTTTTGATGAATCCAATAGAAGTAAAAATAAAAATAAGCCAAGTGGTTCAAATAGAAAATAAATATAATTTTTAAAAACCCAAAATATATTAGTAATTATATTAAATGAAATGCTCTAAATAGTTTAATGAAAAGACTAATACTGTCATATTAGAATTAAAAAATAACTATATGTTGCTTATAAGAAACATACTTTAAATATAAAGATAAAAGTTTAAGCAAAAATAAATTTGAAGTAAAAATAAAACTATACCATGCAACAATTAACCAAAAGAAAGCTCATGATGCTTTACTATTGCCAATAAATAGATATGTTAATGACAAAGGAATCAATCCACCAGGAAGATATTATAATCCTAATTATTATAACCATCACCAAAAAATATATATATTTTTATATATCGATATACATAGATAAGATAGATGGAAAACTAGTAGAATGCAGCTAAAAATTTGCTTAGGGGAGAGAGAAGTCTTAAATACAATATTAGAAATTTTAAAAAGCTAAAAATTAATTATCTAAGTTTACAGCTCAAAAAATTACTAAACAGAAAGAAATTCAATCCAAAGGAAAAACTTCTAAATTGTTTTTTAAGAAAAGAAAAAACACAATTAGAAAAATCATAAAAACCAAACCAGTTTTTCATAAAACTAATAAAATGCCTAGCCTTATAACAAAACTGATAACAATAAGAAAAGCAGAGTTTATCAATAGCAAGAATGAAAAAGAAAACATCATGAGAGATCCACAGACATTACGCAGTTAAAGAGAAATTATTGTGAACATTATTTGAGGAAACACAATTTACCAAATCTGAAAGTAAAAAATTTGAAAATGTGAATAGGTGTCTTTCTTTTAAAGTAATTAAATCTGTAGTTACAAACCTATCCATCTCATGAAGAAATCTACAGGCCCAGATAAACTCCTTGGTCCATTCTTTCGATCATTTAAAGAAAAATTAGACAAGATCTTAAGACAATGAAAATGAGGGACAGTTCAGCATTGTGTCAGGCTGGGACAAACTTCATACAAAATCTTATCAAGGACATAACAGGAAAGAAAAATTAAAGATCAATTTTCATTATGAACATAGAAGTAAAACAAATACTATATATAAAATATTATACATGAAATTTAGCAATATAAATAAAGGATAACACATCATGACCAAGTTGAATCTATTCCAGGAATGCAAGGTCAGCCAACAGTTGAAATTCAGTTTATTTCCACATTGAAAGTGAAACAAAAGAAAAACATTATATAATTATCTCAATATATATGGAAATATTCATGGATAAAATTCAATGTCTATTTATGACTTTTTAAAGAAAGAAACTCTCAGCAAACTAGGCCTAAAAATTAACCTTAGTTTGAGAAAAATATTTATAAAACAGCGTCACAAATGTACTTAATGGTGAAGTATTGTAAGCTTTCCCTTTGGGATTAGGAGAAATTCAAGGATGCTCACTGTGATCACTTCTATTCTATTCTCCTGAAGAGTCTAGTCAGTGTAATATGAGAAGAAAAAGAAATAAGAGATATAACTTGGAAAGAAGAAATTAAGCTGTCGCTATTTGTAGAAAATGTGATGATGGATATATTTAAAGCAAAATTCAAAAAGACATTGAAAATAAGCAATTCAAATTAATAATAAATGTAGCAAGGTTGCTAGATACAAAATCAACACACAAAAATCAATTGGCTAATCAATTTTCATATATTAGTGACAAAAAAATAAAGTTTTAAAAATATTAATTTCAATAACATAAAAGTATCAGAAATATCTATTAAAATTATTTTTTAAAAGTCTAAGACCACTACTTTAAAATCATAAGACAGTATTGAGAGAAATTTATAAGATTGAAGTAAATGCAGGGATATGCCATATTCATGTTTGGAAGACTCAGTATTGTAAATATATGCTTTCCTGAACATTTATCTATTAATTCCTCTCAATTTTAAATAAAGTTCCAGCAGGTAGTTTTTTATTTTTTTTTTATTGAGGTAAAATATACAAATATAATTTACCACCTTTACCATTTTTAAGTGTTTGGTTTAGTGATAATAAATATATTTATGTTCTTTTTCTTCCTTTATTCCCCACTCCTGCCTTCCCTCTGCCAGCCTCTGGTAACCACCAATCTACTCTCTATCTTCGTGAGAGCCACTTTTTTTGGCTCCCACATATAAGTGAGAACATGTGGTATTTGTCTTTCTGTGTGTAGCGTATTTTACTTAACATAATGTTCTCCAGTTCCATTCATGTTGCTGCAGTTGACAGGAATTCATTCTCTTCCACAGCTGAATAATATTCCACTTTGTATATATACGACACTTTCTTTATCCATTCATCTGTTAATGGGGACTTAGGCTGACTCCATATTTTGGCTATTGTGAATATGCTGCAATAAACATGGGAGTGCAGACAGCTCTTTGATACATTGATTTCCTTTCTTTTATACATACACCAAGCAGTGGAACCCAGCAGGTAGTTTTTGTTGAAGGTGACAAGCAGATTCTTAAATTTATGTGGAAAACAAAGAGCCAAGAATACCCAACACAAATATGTGGAAGAAGAATAAAACTGGATGTTTTATAATGCCAGATACTAAAATATTATAAAGTTACTAAAATTTATAAATCCATACTAAATTATACTTTATATTATTGGTGCAAGTACAGACGAAAACACCAGTGAAACAGAATAGGGAACCCAGGGATAGAATCTGCATATATATGGTCACTAGATTTATAACAAAGTAAACCTTCAGTACGCTGAGGAAAGGATGATTTTTAAAAATAAATGGAGCTAGGTCAACTAGATACTAATATGAAAAAAAAAGAATCTTGATTCTTCGTATCACACACAAAGGAAATAACAAACAAAATGTAGATCTTCTGTAATCCTAGCACTTTGGGAGGCCAAGGCAGGTGGATCGCTTAAGGTCAGGACTTCGAGACCAGCCTGAGGAAGAGCGAGACCTCGCCTCTACTAAAAAAAAATAAAAAGAAATGATCTGAACAACCAAAAATATATATATAGAAAAAATTAGCCAGGTGTGGTGGCACATGCCTGTAGTCCCAGCTACTCAGGAGGCTGAGGCAGAAGGATTGCTTGAGCCCAGGAGTTTGAGGTTGCTGTGAGCTAGCTGACGCCATGGCACCGGGCAACAGAGTGAGACTCTGTCTCAAAAAAAAAAAAAAAAAAATGTAGATCTTCATGTAAAATATTTAAAAATATAAATTTTTATAAGAAAAGGGGAGAATATCTTTATGTCATTGGAATAGGCACAAATTTCTCAAACAGGACACAAAAAACACTGAGCAGAAATTAAAATCTTGACAAATTACATTACACTAAATTTAAGGGGACTTAGTTATCAAAAGAACACTACTAAGAGAGTGATTTTGTCAAGCAAATTACAGTGGACAAGATACTAGTTTAAATGGATATCGAAGAAAAAACTCATACCTATAATATACATAAAATATCTGCAAAAGAATAAGAAAAGGAAAGAAAACCTAATAGAAAAAAATGTCAAAAGATTCAAATAGATTGTTCACAAAAATGGATACCTATATGGACAATAAACCTTAAAAAATGCTCAACTTTAATCGTGAACATTAGTAGCCACTAGGCACCCACCAGAATGGTTAAAATAAGAAATGCAGGTAATACCAAGTGTTGTCAAGGATTTGCAGTGGCTAGAATTCTCATGCACTCATTGTAGGAGTGTGTATTGGTATATCTTTGCATGGTAGTTTGGTCATAGCCTCTAAACTGAGCATGTGCGCATCATGTTATCCAGCGATTCCTCTTCTCTCTGTGTTCTCAACAAAACGTATGTGGTGCTTCTTTAAAAGACCTGCATAAAAATGTTCATTGTGACACCATTGATAAAATATCCAAATCTGAAACATCCTAAATGTTCATTAGTGACAGAATAAATAAATAAATTGGAAATTTCATTCAATAGACTCTGTAATAGGAACACTGTAATTACAATTCATATCGTGTAGGCCAAATCTGGCCCACAGCCCACGTTGGTATGGGCCACAAGCTATGCATGTTTTTAAAAATATTTTTAGAGGTTTGTTTAGAAAATAAATTTTAAAAAAGTACTTGACAGAGACCGAAAAGTCTAAAGTATTTACCACCTGGTACTTTACAGAAGTTTGCTAGTTCCTATACAGCACTGACAGTAAGTAAACTACTTGCTACATACTATAATCTAAGTGAATCTCACTGACTTAATATTGAGAGAAAGAAACTAAATACCAAAGTGCATACTATATTCCATACACCATCTTTGTGAGGTTCAAAAACTGGAAAAACTAATCTGTGAGAACAGAAGGTTATGACAATGGCTAGCTCTGTGGGTAGATTCTGCCTGGGAGGATAGTGGGGTGTCTGGATGGGCAATGTTCTGGTTTTTTATCTGGAGATGCTTACACAGGAGTGTTCGCTCTGTGAAAATTCATTGAGTTCCACACTTTGCTCTCTGAACTTTTTGTTTTTTCTGTAAAAGCACTCTTCTTGGAAATCCTTCTTTGTTTTGAAGATTTATTTGTGTCTATATAGGATTGCAGGTTGTTCAGCTATTTGGGCTTCACAATAAATTCGGTTGCATTTGATATATAACTTTCATATTTTTAAAAAATATTTTCATTGACTTGTGGGGTACGTGTGCAGATTTGTTATGTGGATATATTGTGTAGTGGTGAAGTCTTGGCTTTTTGTCTATTCGTTGATTATTTCTTTCGCCAGGCAGAAACTTTTTAATCTAATTAAGTTCCATTTGTTTATTTTTGTTTTTATTGCATTTGCTTTTGGGGTCTTAGTCATAAATTCTTTACCTAGGCAGGCCAACGTCCAACAGAGTTTTTACTAGGTTCTAGAATTTTTATAGTTTCAAGTCTTACATTTAAGTCTTTAATCTTCTTGAGTTAATTTTTGTATATGGTGAGATATAGGGATCCAAATTCATTCTTATGCATATGTCTATCCAGTTTTCCCAGCACCATTTTGAATAGGGTATCATTTCCCCAGTGTAAGTTTTTGTCTATTTTGTCAAAGATCAGTTGGTTGTAGGTATGAGGCTTTATTCCTTGGTTCTCTCTTCTGCTCCATTGATCTATGCATCTATTTCTGTACCAGTACCATGCTGTTTGGGGTACGGTAGCCTTATAATGTAATCTGAAGATGGATAATGTGATGCCTCCAGATGTGTTCTTTTTGCTTAGGGTTTCTTTTGCTATTTAGGCTTTTTTTTAGTTCCATATGAATTTGGGGATTTTTTTTCCTAATTCTGTAAAAAATGATGTTTGTATTTTGATAGGAATTGCACTGAATCTGTAGATTGCTTTGGACAGTATGGTCATTTTAACAATATTGATTCTTAAAATCCATGAGCACGGGATGTTTTTACATTTGGTTTGTCATCTACAATTTCTTCCATGTTTTTTGAAGTTTTCCTTGCAGAGATCTTTCACCTCCTTGGTTAAATATAAGCAGTCCCTAGCTTAGGCATGACCGAATTGATGGTATTCTGTACTTACAAACAGGTTACCAAGGCTTCCCATAATGATAATTTATAAATAAATAATTAAATTAATAATTCTGAACTAGTTTCTTCCACATATGTAAACAAACCCACATGGTATAAGTGGTACTTTGGTGCAACATCTCTATGTTAGCAGTCAGTCTCATTCACAGAGAAGCAACTGATGGCAGCATAAGAATGTAAAAAATCAGAAGATCCAAAGCCAAGAAAGTCTGCAGTAAAAGAATTAACTGAAGGCTTTCATCTCACTGAAGCAGGATTTTCTAAGCTTGAAGAGCAAGATCCTAACACTGAGCAGTTTACAAAGGTTTAACATGCAGTTAGTAAGAATAGCAGCTGCTACAAGACCATTTAGGTGTAAAAAAGAAAAAGACCTGCAAACAACCCTAGATAGTTTTTCAAGAAACTGACCTCAGTGGTAAGCTTTCCTCCTCCAGCATCAAAATCAAATCCTGACTCTCCAGCACCCACTCCATCCTCCCCGGCACCAACTCCATCATCATCTTCTGATTAATGTCAGCTGCCTTCTTGCCCCCAAAATGCCTCTTTCAGGATGCAAGACATTGATGCAACATGAGGTGTTAATCTTTAATATTCTTTTTTGAAATTTTTCTCATCTCCTTTATAACTTATAAACTTCTCGTATAAGTTTGTTTTTATGTTGTTTGTTTGAATTAAAAGAAAGAACACAATAGTTTTATAACTTACTATTATTGTACAGAGATACTATAATTATTACAGTATTACACTGTATTATTATTTCCACATAGGAACCATTATAGGATTATTATTACTGTATATGTGCTGTTCATCAGGGATCTGAGTTACATACAAATCCAACCTAAAGATATTCTCAGGAATGTATCTCATCTGTAACTGAGAGATCACTCCTTGAGCATGTTGCAGCAGGGACCCACTCTGATCTGCCCCTGTAGGCACACACACCTCAGTAGACTAGTTCAAAAATATCCCTCTGTGTCCCCTGGCAATGTGATCAAGACCTGGATGTATGAGATCTGGCCTGCAGGCCTGTCCCCCAAGCCCCAGAGATCAATCCCTGACCATGCCAGAGAGAAGAGTGCTGGTCTCAAGTCACCCACAGGGCACGCAAGCTGGGTCAATGTCTCTCTGCCTCAGGGATTTGCCCTGCTCTGCTGGCATCACCAGGCAAGCAGCACCTGGGAGGGCTGGTGAACAGGGAGCTCACAGTCCTTGTACCCCTCAGTCCATTGCAGGGCCCCAAAAGGAAAGGTCCCGTTCCCTGCAGATGCCTCCAGGTGGTGGCTCAATTGTCTCTCTTGGCAGCCACAGGTAGGGAAGGGGAAGGGAGAATGAAGCTATATGGCGCCTGCCGCTGGGCTAGGTTCTGTGGGTCAGGAGCTGTCCTGAGGAAGCTGGGAGCCTGGTGCCCCATCCGCAAGAAGCTCCCGGCTCACTGGCAGCAGGCGTCTCTCAGTTGGTGTTGGCAGTTCTCTCCAGAAGTTCAGGAGAACACCAGAAGTCCCAGATGCAAGGGAGGGGAAACTTAACTGCTCCACCTACCCTTGTCATTGGTCTCCAAGCCTCTCAGGGTTTAGATCCTGCCAATGCCTTTCTCCTTCCAGTTCTGCTCCACAACTTCTTCCCGTGGAGTCTCTTGTAGTTTCAGGCACCCTTCCTTCCGACCCTCATCCACTCTATGTTTGTCTGCCTGTTTGTTTTTTTTCACTTTCATCTAAAATATATCTTTCTTGCACAGACACTCTGGCTGGAGGTGTTTCTCATCTGCCATTTTTCCTCCAGTCCCCTCTTTAGGGTTTTCTAGCTATAAGATCATGTCATCAGTGAACAGAAATAATTTGACTTCCTCTTTTCCAATTTAGATGCCCTTTATTTCTTTCTCTTGCCTGATTGCTTTGGCTAGGACATCCAGTACCATGTTGAATAGGGGTAGTGAATGTGGGCATCCTTGTCTTGTTCCAGTTCTTAAGGGGAGTGCTTTCAACTTTTCCCCTTTCAGTATGATACTGTCTATGGGTTTGTCATATATGGCTTTTATTATTTTTAGGGATGTTCCTCTATCCGTACTTGAGGGTTTTTACCATGAAGTTGTGCTGAATTTTATCGAATGTTTTTTCTGCATCTATTGAGATGATCATATGGTTTCTGTTTTTTAATTTTGTTTATCTGGTGAAACACATTTATTAATTTGTATATGTTGAACCATCCTTGTATCACTGGGATAAAACCTACTTGATCATGGTGTATTATCTTTTGGGTGGGCTGTTGGATTCAGTTTGCTAACATTTTGTTGAAGATTTTTGCATCTATGTTCATGAGAGATATTGTTCTGTAGTCTTCTTTTTTGTTGCATTCTTTCCTGGCTTTGGTATCAGGGTGATACTGGCTTTGCAGAAAGTTAGAGAGATTTCCCTCCTTCTCCATCTTTTGGAACAGTTTCAGTAGGATTTGTACCAGCATGTCTGATAGAGTTTGGCTGTAAATTTGTCTGGTCCTGGGCTTTGTGTGTGGGGAGATTTTTTTATTGCTGATTCAATCTCACTACTTATTATTAGTCCATTTGGAATTTCTATTTCTTCTTTATTCAAGCTTGGGAGTTTGTATACTTCCCAGAATTTATCCATCTCTTCCAGATTTTCTAGTTTGAGGGAGTAGAGATGTTCATAGTGGTCTCTGATGATCTTTTATATTTCTGTGGTATTGGTTATGTCTTTTTATTCACTTTGACTTACACTTTTTTAAAAAATCTTCTTTGTTACAGTTTTCCGATGGTTCTAATACAGACTTTCCAAGTTTTATGTATTTCTCTTCTTAGCCTTTATCTTGAGAAAATGGTTTTCAATATTTTCCTACCAATTAAATCTTTAAAGTCATTTGAAATATCTCACATTTAAAAAAAATATATATCACATTAAATAGTATTTTAAACTTTACAAGCTGCTTCATATTCATTATGACTCATAATTTCTATAAAACAGTAAGTGGTTAAAAATAGCCAAAGCAGTTTTGGGGAAAAAATTTTGAATTGTGTGTGAGTGCTGGGTAAGAAGGCTTGGACTAACATATGGCAAAACATGTTAAAATATTATTATAATAAAAATAATGTGGTACTGGCACAAGTACAGGAAAGTGGATCAACCAAACAGAATGAGAGCTCCAGATAAATTAAAGGAAAAGGGGGGGGGGGAAAGCAACGTTAATGTGTTGGGAGAATGGGTTTATCAAGTTGGAAAGGGAATTTTTTTCTTAAACGTAATTCCAAAGGCTAAAGTACTAAACTAAACTTAGAAAAGTGAAAGTAACTAAACTTAGTGATACAGAAAGATACCATGGATAAAGTAAAATACAAGAAATAGATTGGAAAAAATTCATAACATAAATATACATTTACATATACATATAAATCATAAAAGATATGTGCTTAGAATATATAAAAAATGTCAAAAACATCAGATCTGTACCATGCTCTCCTCTCCTCATCTGCTGCAGTCTAAGCTCCTTGGCACATACAAGTCCCCCTTTTTGCTGTTTTCCTTTCTCTCAGCTCCCCAAACCCTTTCAATGTTCCCTATAAAATTTATGATTTGCTGTCAGCAAAATCCTTTATGTCCTCAGTCTTATTCTCTGAATGTTCCATTCACCTCTTGCTCTAATCGAATCTTGACTCTTCAAGGTTCTAAACCTTAAATATTTAAACCTTTCAAATATTGCCTGTCCTTTTATTCCTCTCTGTTCTGACCTTCATGTTACTAAAGCTGTAGATAGAGTGTCTTCTTGATCCTTCCTTCATTTTAGACCTTTTTCCCTTCTTTCTTCAGACACAAGGCATAACAAACCAAATCAAAACAAAAGAAAATAAAAACAGTTTGGGATGTAGTATTATCAGATTAAATCGCCCCCGCCCCTTCAAGGTGGCCCTCCCCCACCATGCCCAATAGCGTCCCCTTTGTTTCCCTGGATTACTAGTTCTATTGAATTCTCGGTGATTTCGGTGTCCAGCACCCAGGACACTCATTCCTCATCCTCATCGTCCTCCTCTCCCGCAGTAAGCCTGCCTCCCTCCCTGGTGCAGCCGCCGCTCCCAGCTCGCCCCAGCGGTTTTCACTGCTGCAATCCCTCCTTAACTGTGATGTCCGCTCTGTGAACTCCATCTCCTATTTTTCAAATACTTCCTCCAGTAAACTGAGCTCAACAACCTTCCAACCCCATGGGAACTTTCTTTCTATTAAGTCCACCAACGTTCTTCCTTGGCAATTACTGTTTTAATAGGCTCACTCACCTCCTACTCAGCTTAAATTCTGTAGTCAGTCATTATAACCATGCTGTCTTGATCACTTGGACAAAACTACAGCCCTGTCTGCATCTGTTTCCATGACCACTCTTCCCTTGAGCTTTTGTGCTGAATGTGGCTGGAGGAGAAGAGACAACCAAAACCAAGTAGACGTGCACTAAACTCGTGATCATCAACGTCAATCGTCATGTTATGAGTATTCAATCTACTTCTCCCTTTCTCTTGCACAGCTATTTTACACTTTCTCCTCTCTCCTCAAATTCCCAACATCTTCTTCCCCCTCATTACTCTCATATTTTCTACTGAGAAAACTTGAAGAATCTTAAAAGAACGTCCATAAGCCTCATTTGCACATCTACCTGCCCACCAGCACCTCCACCTGCATCCTCTGCAGTCCTGCTGATTGCCAAAGAGCTGCCCATGGTCCTCTCTAAAGCTAATCCCTCTGACTGATCAGGGGTCCCATCCTTCCAGCCTCTTCATCAGTATAAAATTATCATTGTTGAATCATTTCCATCGAACACATATGTTTTTGTTTCTCCTATAATACAAAAAACACACTTTTCATTTCCACACCAGCTTTCCTTTCTCTTTTACTCTCTTAAACACACACTAATATGACCTTTAATCCATCACTTTACCAAAACTTCTTTTGTCTAGTTTATTGATGATCTCTATGTTGCTAAATGTGTTGTTGATTCACAGACATCGTTGAACATAACCATGAAGGGTATCTGACACAGTTTCTCTCTCCTTCCTCCTTGAGACATTTTCTTCACTTGCCCTCTGCCATACCACACTCCCATTTCCCCGACTCATTCTCTCTAGCCCGGATTCTTCCTAGTGCAACACCACTGGGCTCGGTCTTTGCTCTGCATTCTACACTCACCTCCCTGGCAACCTCTTCAAATTCTAAGACATTAAACATCTTCTCTATGCCAACAACTCCAAAATGTATATCCACAGTCCTGCACTCCCTCCCAAATTCCAGATTTATGTATCTAACATCTACTTGACTTACCACTTGGCGGTTTAATAGACATCCCAAACTGAACACTTACATTACAAAATCATAACTGTGGCAAAATAAAAGTGAAGAGAGTTGGGAGAACGTGGAATGAGACTCGGGGTGTGGCAGAGATGTGCTGTTGTGCCAATTAGGCCATCGCAGGTAAGCCTCGCTGACACGGACTTGGAGCAGGTGAGGGATGAGCCAAGCATATTGTGTTCCATTCACCAGGAACACGGCATGACATGGTTTGGATGCTGGTCCCCTCTAAATCTCAGGTTGAAATCTGATTCCCAGTGTTGGAGGTGGGACCTGCTGGGAGGTGTTTGGGTCACAGGGTGGATCTGTCATGAATGGCTTGGTGCCCTTTCCAGCATAATGAGTTCTCAGTTTATTAGCTCACACGAGATCGTCATTTAAAGAAGCCTGGCATCTCCCCACTTTTTCACCGTGTGGCTCACCTGCTCCCCTTCACCTTCAGCCTTGATTGGAAGCTCCCTGAAGCCCTCACCAGAAGCAGATACTGGCCTGAGGCTTCTGGCACAGCCTGCAGAACCGTGAGCCAAAAAACCTCTTTTCTTTATAAATTACCCAGCCTCAGGCATTCCTTTGCAGCAACACAAATTGGATTAACAGAAAATCAACTGGTCAACTGGTTGGGAGGAGTGGGTCGTTGCTATGAAGATATATGAAAATGAGGAAGAAACATTGGAATTGGGTAACGGGCAGAGGCTGGAAGATTTTCGAGGGCTCAGAAGAAGAAAGGAAGACGAACTTCTTAGAGATTTGTTAAGTGGTTGTGCCGAAAATATTGATAGCAATATGGACAGTGAAGGTCAGGCCCATGAGGTCTCAGCTGGAGATGAGCAATGTATTGAGAACTGGGGCAAAGGTCACCTTTTTACATCTTAGCAAAGAACTTGGCTGCATTGTATCCATGCCCTAGGACTTTGGAAGGCTGACCTTGAGAGTGATGACCTAGGGTATCTGGCAGAAGAAATTTCAAAGCAGCAAAGCATTTAAGGGGTGGTGTGGCTGCTTCTAAGAGCTTGCAACCAGATACAGAAGTATAGAAATGACTTAAAATTGGAACTTATAATTAAAAGGAAAGCAGAGCATAAAAATTTGGAAAATTCACAGCCTGGCCACATGGTAGAGAAACAAAGAGCACTTTCAGGAGAGGAATCCAAGCAGGCTGTGGAGCAACCACTTGCCAGAGAGATGAGCAGGACTGAGAGGAGCCAAGTGCTAACTACGTTTATGGGGAAAAGTCCTCAGAGGCATTTCAGAAATCCTCCAGAGGCTCCCCCTCCCTTTGCAGGCCCAGAGGCCTAGGAGGACTGGACGGTTCCAGCGGCCGGGGGTGCGGGGGCAGGGGACGGTCCCGCACCACCTGGGAATGCTGCTCGCCCATCCTGGCCACTCCAGCTCCAGCTGGGGCTCAAAGGGCCCCAGGTACAGCTCAGGCCTCCACTCTGGAGGGCACAAGCAGTAAGCCTTGGTGGCTTCCACGTGGTATTAAGTCTGCAAATGTGCAGAACGCAAGAGTGATGGAGATTTCAGAGGATGCATGGGTAAGCTTCGGGGTCCAGGCAGAAGCTGCTGCAGGGATGGAGCCCCTACAGAGAGGCGCTACTATGGCAGAGCCGAGGGAAAATGTGGGGTTGGAGCCTCCCACATGGAGTCCCCACTGGGGCACTGCCTAGTGGAGCTGTGGGTAGGGGGCCGCAGCCCTGCAGACCCCAGAATGGTAGAGCCACTGGCTGTGTACCCTCAGCCTGGAAAAGCCACAGGCACCAGACGCCAAACCGTGAGAGCAACCACATGCTTTGTGCCCAGCCAAGCCTTAGGGGCAGAGCTGCCTGCGGCTTCAGGACCCACCCCCTGCACCAGTGTGCCCAGGAGGCAGGACACCGAGTCAAGGGGGATCATTTTGGAACTTTAAGATTTAATGTCTGCCCTGCTGGGTTTTGGACTTGCCTGGGGCCTACTGCCCCTTTCTTTTGGCCAATTTCTCCCTTTTGGAATGAGCATGCCTAGACCGCCCACTGTATCTTGGAAGTAAACAACTTGGTTTTGATCTTACAGGCTCAGAGATGGCAGAAACTTGCCTTGAGTCCCACATGAGACTTTGGACTTTTGAATTGATGCTGGAGGGAATTAAGACTTGGGGACTATTGAGAAGAGATGATTGTATTTGGCAATGTGAGAAGAACATACAATTTGGGGGGTAGGATGCTATGGTTTGGATGTTTGACTCCTCCAAATCTCATGTTGAAATCTATGTTGGAGGTGTGGGGTTGTAGTTGTCTGTTCTTGGTTCTTGGTGTGCTCTTAGCCAAGAATGACCAGATACACCACAGTCAGGCAAACACAAGGAAAGTTTATTCAGTAAAGTTAAGATACATTCGCCACAGACAACAAACAGACCCCCTGTCATAACAAGAGGGCCCTGACTATGGTCTGGGGTCCTGTTTTATCTTGCCTAGGCTGGGCCCTCCTCATGATAGATGTCACCATCGAACCACTCTGAGGGATAGTCGGAAGTAATGTGACCTGAGTCTTAATGAGCGTGCAGACCTCCCCTGAGCCTTTCTGAAAGCCCTTTTGGGGAGCGAAGCACAATGCAGATTTAAGCTAATGACATGATCACAGCCTCACGTTGTTCCAGGTCACCTTCCAGACCCTAAGCTGCCTGTGCTGCTTCCCGGGGGCGGGGAATCCTCTGCGTTCTTTTGCATTTGGCACACTAAGTTCTGACTGGCAGAGGGTAGGGCGTTCCCTCCTCCCCCAGGTGTGGCAATTGCTCGGCGCCTGCCTTTGTCCCCAGGAATGCTGGAGGTCCCTCGCTGTCCGTCTAACAGAGGTGGGGCCTGGAGGGAGGTGTTTGGGTCCTGGGGGCAGATCCCTCACGAATGTCTTGGTGCCCCCCTGTGATGAGGAGCGAGTTCCCTCTTTATCCAGGCAAGAACCGGTTGTTTAGGGAGCCTGGCGCCACCTCCCTCTCTCACCGTGGGACACACCTGCCCCCCTTCACCTTGAGTGGGAGCTCCCTGGAGCCCTCACCAGAAGCAGATGCTGGTGCCGCGCTTCCTGTGAGCCAAATAACCCTCTCTTCTTTACAAATTAGGTAGGCTCGGGTATTCATTTACAGCAACACAAAACAAATAAACACACAGCAGTAAAAGGAAAAGACAAAAAAACCCACCTCCTTAGAGTTTACATTCTAGGTCAAAATTTATTGTCAAGTTATTTAAAGAATTACTTATAAAATTAATAATAAAAATATAAATTGCAAACAAGAGATAATGGGTAACTAAATATGCTTATTAAATTAAACATAAATGAGTTTTTCTAGATATTACTTTAAGAAAGCAAAAAAAAAAGGACTTTTCAGCAGAAAAGTGCTAGCTTCTAGAGAGTTTACATTTGCTGCATTAAGAAAGACAGATGCAGGCCAGGCACGGTGGCTCACGCCTGTAATCCTAGCACTCTGGGAGGCCAAAGAGGGCAAATTGTTTGAGCTCAGGAGTTCGAAACCAGCCTGAGAAAAAGCGAGACCCCATCTCTACTAAAAATAGAAAGAAATTAGCTGGACAACTAAAAATATACAGAAAAAATTAGCCGGGCATGGTGGCGCATGCCTGTAGTCCCAGCTACTCGGGAGGCTGAGGCAGAAGGATCACTTGAGCCCAGGAGTTGGAGGTTGCTGTCAGCTAGGCTGACGCCACAGCACTCTAGCCCCGGCAACAGAGTGAGACTCTGTATCAAAAAAAAAAAAAAAAGACAGATGCAATTTGACTACAGGGAACTACACTCTTAAATCTGCAGTATAAATGTTATAAATAAATAGGCTTATAGGAAATAAGCTCTTCTTTCTGAAATATTCCTGCTCCTTGAGCAGAGGCAAAGTCAGACAGGATCCCCAAGCCCCAGGCACAGGGCAGAGTGCTGTGCCACACCCTCCGGGCCAGCGTATTCCACCTTCACCCTGAGCAGTCCCTGTAGCGGGCCCAGGTACTAAACCATCATGGTCCAAGGGAAGGCACTGCCATCCTATATCCACACAGCGGGCGGACACTGAGACCCGGAGAGTGCTGCCAAGAGACCAGGACAGGAGATCAGGAAGTGAAGGAGGCGGGTACTGGCTTTATTACATCCTGTGTCACTGTGTCAAAGAGAAACAATCCTCTGCAGAAGTACTCCAGGGCTCCACTGTGCAGGCCCTTGTAAGTGGGTGAGGGAAGACTGGGAGGGACCCTCTCCCTTTAGGGTCATGCAAATATAGCTGTAAGTATCTTCTTATCTGTCTCACTGCATCATAAAAGTAGAAGAAAAACTCAAATACGGTGCTTAGCTCTGAGTGATGGGTTATTGGAGATAATTTTTATTTTTTTATTTAATGGCTTCTGAATATATCAAATTGTCTATCTGATATAAATAGTAGTATGCATTCTATCATAATCAGAGAAATAAACAAACTGTGCATTTAATATTTTTAAAATAGCAATAATGCTTTCTTAATTTTCTTTCCCTAGCATCAAAATCAAGTTCATCAACATTTTTCCTCAAAATCAATCTTCTAAAAAAAATTCTCACCTGAATTTTACATAGATCTTCATATTTTATCTACGATAATGAGTAACAAATTACAGATCATATTTATATTTATCGTAGGGACAGGAAATTGAGACATATAAACAAATGTCGTTTAGGAAGCCAGACCCCCTTTAACTAGCCCCTTGTTTATCTCCAGGTTCAATTTCACTCTAGCCATGACCCATTCACCCGTTTAAATTTTAAACTTGCTTTACAGAGAAAGAAGCAAAACACAAGTTGAATACCATGCTTCTTGTTTTTATAAGACCTTGACAATTCATACTCAGATTAAAATTGAAAGGAGATTTTATTCTCCTTAATTTTTTTCCTCAAGCCTTAGTTTATTCTTAGACTTTATTTTCCTGACACTATTATTATAGGTCTGCCCCATTCTTTGAAAACAGAGAAGGATGACTGCACCATTCCATATAGTTAAAATTCCATTATATGCTTATTTTGCTTCAAAATTTTAGCAAGAAGACTAAAACAAGTATTCACGGGTAGTCTGTAATTACATCCAGACACCAATTGTTTGTCCATCAGATAAATGCACTTCTAATTAGATATGGAGAAAACTTAAAATACACACCAATCTTTTTTGCATTTGATGAACTTTTCTTCTTTCTATTCAGAACACATGATTGTTCTACAAATGAGCATCCATCTGTTACAGCGAGAAGAAATGTAACCCTTCGCTCTTTAGTTCCTATGTTCCCATTAGGCCATACAAGGAAAGGAAATGAGTTCTAGGCTATATTTTTGATTTATTGCAGAAATGAACACATTTATACAGAGAAAAGTGCTGTTTTAATTTTACACACTTCAATAAACACACATACATAGGTTCAACCTTTAGATGAAGTCATAAAAATGACTGAGGATTCTGGAAACACAGTGAAAACATATATAAAAGTTTCACTTATAACAGTATTGTTCAAAACTCTATTATTCAAAATTAAAAATAATTTTCTAATATTTTTTAAAGTGCACATTCTTAAATTTAGCCTTTGAAAACTATTTACGTATTATATTGCAGTGTCTTTTCTTCATTACAGTATTGCACGCTTATCACATTGGAACCATATGTTAAGATTTTTTCAAAAGATTTTATTTTTTAAGGGCAGTTTTAGGGTCACAGAAAAAGTAAGAGGAAGGTCTAGATATATGCCAGAAATCTCCTGTTCCTGTTCGTGCATAAGCCTATCTCATCAGCAGCATCTCCCACTGCAGTTGCACGTTTGTTGCAGCTGATGAACTTACACTGACACATCACTATCACCCGGAGTTCACACCTTACATTAAGGTTCACTCTTGGTGTTGTATATTTTACAAGTTTCAGAAAAAATGTACAAAGACAGGTCTCCACCATCACAGTATCGCACAGGGTGCTTTCACTGCCTAAAAATCCCCTGTGCTCCGCCTGGGCATCACTCCCCTCCACCCCTGGTAACACTGATCTTTTACTGCCTCCATAGTTTTGCTTTTTCCAGAATGTCATATCGCTGGAATCATGCAGTACGTAGTCTATTCAGATTGCCTTCCTTCACTTAGTAATATGCATTTACGTTTCCCCCATGTCTTTTCAAGGTTTGACAGCTCATTACTTTTTAGAGCTGAATAACACTCCATTGTCTAGATGTACCATAGTTTATTTCTCCATTTACGTACTTAAAGACATCTTGATTGCTTCTAAGTTTTGGCAATCATAAGTAAAGCTGCTATAAACATCCATATGCAGGTTTTGTGTGGACCCCTTTCCGTAAATACCAAGGAGTGTGATTGATAGATCATACGCTGAGAGTATGTTCAGTTCTGTAAAGACCTGAAAACTGTTTTCCAACGTGGCTGTACCATTTTGCATTCTTTTCAGCAATAAATTTTTGTTGTTCTACATCCTCATCTGTGACGGGATTTGATAATGCATTCAGGGCTTGGCCATTCTGATAGATATATAGCGGGATATAATTGTTGTTTTAATTTTACTTTCCCTGAATACATATAAATTTGAGTATCTTTTCACATGCTTATTTGCTATCTTTATATCTTCTTTGATGAGATATGTGTTACATTCTTTGGCTCATTTTTAAATTGTGTTATTTTCTTATTGTTGAGTTTTAAGAACGTTGTATATTTTTTATAATAGTCCTTTATCAGATATGGCATTTGCCGATACTTTCTTCCAGTTTGTGACTTCTCTTTTCATTTTCTTGCCAGTGTCGTAAGAAGAGCAGAAGTTTTTAATTTTAATAAAATTCAGCTTATCAATTATTTCTTTCATGAATTATACCTTTGGTGTTATATCTAAAAAGTCATCACCAAATCCATGATCATCTATATTTTTTCCTATGTTATCTTCTGTGAATTTTGTAGTTTTTGCATTTTATATTGAAATCTGTGATCCATTTTGAGTTAGTTTTTGTGAAGGGTATAAAGACTTTGTCTAGATTCATATTTTTCCATATGGTTGTCCAGTTTTCCTAGCACCATTTCTTGAAAAACTATCTTTTCTCCATGGTATAGTCTTGCTCCTTTGTCAAAAATAAGTTGACTGTGTTTATGGGGGTCTATTCTGGGCCTTCTGCTGTATTCCATTAATCTGTTTGTCTGTTCTTTCACCAATACCATGCTGTGTCGGTGCTGTAGCTTTACAGTAAGTTTATAAGTCAGATGGTGTCAGTCCTCTACTTCGTTTTCCTCCTTCAATATCGTGTGGCATAGTCTGGGTCTTTTGTCTTTCCATATAAACTTTACAATCTGGTGTCAGTATCCACAAACTGTACTGTGGGATTTTGACTGGGATTCCACTGAATCCATGGATCAAGTTGGGAAGAACTGACATCTGATGATATTGATTCTACCTATCTACGGATACAGAATAGCTCTCCATTTATTTAGTTCTTCTTTGATCTATTCATGAAAGTTTTGTAGTTTTCCTCATATTGACCTTGTACATATTTTGTTAGATTTATATCTATTTAATTTTTCATTGTGCTAATATAAATGATACTGCATTTTTAATTTCAAATTTCTCTTGCTTATTGCTAGTATATAGGAAAATGGTTGACAATTGTATATAAATCTTGTATTCTGTAACGTTATAATGGTTTACTAGTGTCAGGAGTCTTTCGTCAATTGGTTCACATTTTCTGCTGAGACAATTATGCCATCTGCATTTAATTCTGTTAGTAGTCCTGCAATTTTACATGAATGGCCTTTGACATTTTTCTTTGTAATCAAGTTCTTGAGGACATTATTGCTAAGATTTCAAATCAGATCAAACATACGTTTTCATGAATGCTTCCCTTCAGGAAATTCTTATTCTTAGCATTACAGATTTTTTTAAAAATACATTATTATATTATGTTTCTCTATTTATCAATACTATTTCAGCTGAGACATACATTTTGAATGACAGTTTCTTTATCACACCTCTCCCCCAAAGTTCTAACATATACCTGGAACTATTAATATGTACCATTGGTAAAGCATTTTTTTTTAATTTTAGAATCTTAACTTTTTCTTTGGCTTATTGCTGTTTTTCCTCTTACTTATTTACTGATTTTTCTCCACCTAAAACATCCCTCTATCCCTATAATATTTATCACAGCTATTGTGAAGCTCTTGCCTATTTTTCCAATGACTTTTGTCTGTTTGTTCACTATATTTATCTCTTCATTCTTTACGTATACGTTTCCCAGTCTAACGTCTATTATACTTGTCTACCATTGTGTTCAGTGTGTTTCTAAATGCCTTCGTTACACTTAATTTTTTGGAAATAACATTTTGTAATCTCATGTTGTTCCCTCTAAACTAATGAAAAGCCTGCGTAGATATGATAGTTGGGGAATGTTCTGTACATTCAAAACACTGCCCATTTGCACGGGAGTCCCAAAAACAAACAATATGAAATAACTTCTGGAATGACATATTAAAGAAATTTATATGTCATCTTTCATCTCTGCTCGTTAACTTGTAAAATGAGCTGGCTGCTGTGTGGAGAGTGAACTGGACGGGGCAGCATCAGAGGTGGGAATCAACTAAACCAGTTGTTAAAACCATTAAAGCAGGAGGCGATGCTGATTTGGACCACAGAAATGGGAGCAGAAATAGAAATGACCTCATTAAAAAAGATAATAGAACTGGCAAAACTTAGTGAAGGATTGAACAAGGGTTGAGGAAAAATAAAGCCAACATGAAGAATATCTCTGTGGTTTTGGATTTTAACACTGGATTGATAAAGTTTCCTTTTACTAAAACACAGAAAAGTGCAAAGGGAGTAGGTAGTGAGAGATCAGGACTTCAATTCCGAAGACCTTAAGCTTGAGGCACGTGTTGCGTAACCAAGTGGACATGGCAAATTGGGAGTCAGAAGGAACATTCAAGATTTCAAAAGAGAAATTCAAGCTGGAGTAATAAATCTGGAAGTAACTGGCATGTAGATGATATAAGTAATAAAAATAATTTCTAAAATTTATTGAGTACCAAGGCACTGTGCTCAGTGCTTTACATGCGCCACCTCCATTAATAGTCAGAATGCCCGTTCACCTAAAATCCGTATCAACCCCATCGTACAGACGATGACTTGGAGACAAAGGGTGGCCAGGCAACTTTTCTGAGATCACACAGAGACCATCAGGATTCCAAACTTTTCACTCTAAAAACTCTGCAGCCATCACTGCTACATCGTACTCATAACCCAGCACGGGAGGGAAGAAAACAGAGCATGAGGCTTAACGCCGGGGGCGCAGCATTTGGAAGACAAGAGAATAAAAATAACAAGTAAAGGCAACAAGAATCCCTGCCCAGAATAGTACGTCATGTAAACCAGGAAAAAGAAACTTCAGGGCAGGAAGTGTTTGCGCGGCGGTGCGCAGGGGCGGCCCAGGGCAGGGCGAGCGTGGTCCCCGCCGGCGTGCCCCGCGCTTCGGAGGCGCGGAAACAACGGTGAATTGAATTTAAAATAATAAACATAAAATAAGACAGTAACAATAGAACTGAAAAGGCACACTCACGCTCAGAAACGAGACCGAAACAGAAGTGCGAAGGTCCGGGCCTGCCAAGTGCGGACACCGCGGGCGCGGAGGGGAGGCCCGGAGGGGAGGCCGGGCCAGCACCGCCTCTGAGGCTGGCGCGCGGGCCACGCGGGCACGCTGCGCGTCTGAACGTGTGTACGCGGATTCATTTCAAGTATTCACAAACACAGAGAAAATGAATATATACCAGAGCCTAAGGTAAGCCTAATAAAATCTCAGAGATCCAAAATCATGTTGATCGTGTAGTTAATTATGAAGTTGTAGGAACCAAGAGAATAATTCGAATGTTTAATTTTTCAATTTAGTGAATAATAGCAAAGACACATAATTGATCATTTAACAGATGGTACAGTGGAAGGAGGAAATCATTCTGAAAAAGAATAGAAAATAATTAAGAGACACAAAAATAAAATAGGTGTTTTAGAAGATGAAATAATAGTAAATAATAATAAAATTTGTTGCAAAACTTCAAAGATTCATCTCTGAGGCCACTGATAAAATAGAAAAGAATAAAGAGCGAATATACATTTACATCAAAAGTGGGACTAAATGTCACTATGTCTGATATAGTAAAATAGTAGCAAAATGGAAAGAATTCTAGTAATAACATAAATTGCAAAAAAAAGGGTTGAGAAAACTCTTACCCTACAAAAAAAATCAAAAGTCAAACAATGAAAGGGAATAATCTTTGTAATTATATTTATATATATATGAGACAAAAGTCAATATACTATGGGAAACAGAAAATCTCATATATTGTCACAAATATGGAAAAGAGTACAGCCACTTTGAGGGCAGTTTGACAGTATTTACCACAATCTTACATGTTCCTATCCTTTGAATTAATGAGTTAAATGTTTTAGAAACGTCGGGGGAAGTGTGCTTATTTCAGAGGTAGCAAAGCTCAGAAGCCACGGGAGTGGTGTTGCTTCATCAGTCTGAAACGGGAGCTGCGCGTTCTGTTCTCCGCACCTGGGTCTGCAGGTGGAGGAGCGGCGCCGTCTCCCCAGGACAGCGGTGCGGGCAAGCCTGTCCCGTGGCCTCCTGTCTGGCAGTGGCACTACCATACCCCTCAAAAGTTTGTCCTTTGTCAGTCGTGGATGCCAAGCCTCCCTAATTAACAGAGCTAATAAGGGTTTGTTTGCTTTTTGTCCTATTTTTATGTGCAATGTGTTGTTTCCATGTAAAGCACCTGTCCTCACATTCCCACTTACTTCAAAAATATTTTCTTGGTGATACTTTGAAATAGTGCCTCCATTTTTACATTTCATCTAGATGATTGCCATCTCACAGCCATAACGCTTGTCTCCTCCCTTCAGATTCACCCATGCACTGTTTTCAGTGTTCCACCGGTGTCTTTTACTCTTGTGAACATCAGTGTCATCATTGATATATTTAATGTCTTAGTCCCCCACTTTATTGCTGTATAAAATGGGATGTTGGACTATACCTACATATAATTAAATAATTTTAAAGGATACATCCACCTACAAAAAAGGGATATGGAAATGTCCTCTTCTATGTTAATTCAAGAAAGCCATTAATTTCTCAGTATGGAAAGAACAAAGAAGGAAAAATTAACAGAAGTTTTGAAAAGCAAAAGTTGCTTGGGTTTTTACTTACTCCATTTTTGTTTGTTATTTTTAATTTCAGTTTCTTTTTTTTAAAATAGACTTTATTTTTTGGATCAGTTTTGATTCAAGCAAAATTGAATCAAAATACAGAAACATATATCTCTTGTTGTAACAAATGCCTAGTGGCATTAACAACATCCTACACTGTTGTGGTGCATTTCTTATAACTGATGAACTTACACTGACACATCATTATCATCTAAAGTCCACCCTTTACATTAGTTCACTCTTGGTGTTGTACATTCTATAGGTTTGAACAAATGTATAACGACATGAGTCCACCATTATAGCATCACACCGAATCCTTCCACTGCCCCAAAATCCTGTGTGCTCTACCGAGCCCTCCTAATTACGGATCCCCTGGTAACCACTGATCCTTTTGCTATCTCCATAGTTTTCCTTTTTCCAGATTCTAACTATATGTTAAAATCATGCAATATGTAGGACCCTTTTCAGATGGCTTCTTACACCTAACAATATGCATTTAAGTTACCTTCATGTCTTTTCATGGCCTGGTAGCGCATTACTTTTTAGCACTGATTAATAGTCCATAGTCTGGATTTATCACAGTTTATTTATCCATTCACCTACTGAAGGTTGCTTCTTTGTTGCTTCCAAGTTTTGACAATAATGAATAAAGCTGCTATAAATATTTGTATGCAGGTTTTTACATGGACATAAATTTTCAATTAATTTAAAATAAAGAATCCCAATTGCTGGATTATATGGTAAGATCATGTTTAGTATTGTTAAGAAACTGCCAAATCACCTTCCAAAGTGTCTGTAACATTTTGCATTCTCACCAGCAGTGAATGAGAGTGTCTGTTTTTCCACATCCTCATCAGCATTTGATGTTGTCAGTGTTCTGAATTTTAGCCAGAATGCTCTGGATTTCACAGAGCAGAAGATTTTAATTTTAATGATGTCCAGCTTATCAAATTTTTTTCATGGATCTTGACTTTGATATTGACCTAAGTTCATCTACATTTTCTTCTGTTATTTTCTCAATATTTTACAGTTTTGTGTTTTACATTTAGGTCTATCATTTATTTGAGATAATTTGGGGGAAGTGGGTAAGGTCTGTGTCTAGATTCTTTGTGTGTGTGTGTGTGTGTGTGTGTCTGTGTGTCTGTGTGTCTGTGTTTGTGTGGGCATGAGAGAGAGAGAATGTGGCTATCCAGGTGTTCCAGCCCCATTTGTTGAGAAAACTATTCTTTTTCCTATTGCATTGCCTTTGCTCCTTTGTCAAAGATCAGTTGACCAACTTTCAAACAATGTGCTACGTGCTAATAAACAATTTGAACATAAGGGATCAGAGCACATGGTTGGTGGTGCGCTAAGGTGAAAGAGAAAAAAACAAGAAGCAGAAAACACTCTAAGTGAGCACCCGGAAAATAAGAAGCTCAGGGCATGTTGTCTTGTCCCAAATGTTGGAGGTAAGGTGGATGGAAAGGCCTCTGAAAAACAGATTTAGGACCTGCCGTGTCTGTGAAGGGATGATGTGTAAAATATTGGGATTTTTCTGGCTTGCTTTTCAATTCCCAACTGCAATCTGTGAGACTTATTTAATACTAAACTGGCATTTCAACAACTAGAGATTTATTGTATTCTTTATACCTCTTTCTGTAAGCTTGTCTTGAAAAGGCACTGGTGGGAATAATGTGTGATTTCAACACAGTTGCAATTCTCAGCTGTAGTGTTGATCTATGACAAGATGCAAGTCCTACATCAATCACCTGCTGTCTTGATGGTTCATTCTTAGCATAAAATTCTGGTCTAGATTCAAATATTCAGATTTATTGTTTTCCTATTCCTGCTACCTTACTGATTTTTCTGCAGTATTTAACACCAGAGTAAGACATTGATTCTTACTTTCCATGACTTAGTTGATATAATTCAAAGAAGCAAGGAGACACAGGACACAGGATTCCTTATAAGAAATACATCAATTAAGTATATGATGCCATGCAAAAGAGCCTAACTATGCCAGATGGGTGGCATAATTCACCAAAAGTGACTTTAAAAATACCTACTAAGATGAGGACAAAAAGAACTGAAAGAGATCAGTAGTATTGTTGCTAATATTAATATTACATTTGTCATTTTGAAACTAGTAAACCTATATTGTGGAATCAAGTAAATAGGAAATTTTTAATGTAATTACAAATAAACATTTTAGTAGTAAAAAAGATAAAATTATAAAGTCAAAGAAATTAAGTAAACTTCCTATAATCTTAAAGTTGATTGAAAATATTGATACAAATTCAAACTTTATTCTCCTTTCCAAAACAATACAATTATTCAGCTCTATCCCCGCAAAAGGTCTAGAAGCAAAGACAACCCAGTAGCAATAAATATCCCTAAAGCCTTAAGCGTGTTCTTCAAATATTCCATTCCACTATAATGAACATTCTGGAAAATGTGTGATTGTAAGAATGAGCAAGAGATGAACAAGAAGACCTGGGGGAAGCAAAGGGATGATCAAACGCAGTCATGTCACAAAGCTTGGAAATCATCACTCCTCCCCTCGCAACAAAGAAGAAGCTGGACAAGATGGTCATCACGAACTCTTCTTAGACAGCGGAGGAGTCGAAGTCAGGGGAACCGCCGCCAGGGGGACTGGGACGCAGAGACTGAGCCACAGCTGTCGGCGAGCAGAAGCCCAGGGCAGAGCCCCGCGGTGGTCACAGGGGCAGGACGGCACTGCGACTGAGGAGCTGCTGAAGGCTCAGTGTGGAAGGTCTGAGAGCTAAAAACGCCAAGAGGGTGCCGAGCCCACACTTTTGAGAGTTTTGCCTCCAGGCGCCCCCCGAGTTCTCAGGGTGGAGGTCACAGGAACAGCCGGGGTCATTCCCCGAGGGCAGGGGAGAAGCAGCCGGGGTGAAACGCGCCTGAGCGCTCTGCTCCGCTCAGCAAAGGGCCGCCTTTGACGGAGACCAGTTCACCCAAGTCCGGCTGACCTTGGGAAAAGGAAACACCCAAACCAAGCCACCTCCGTCCTTGGATGGGGGTGAAGGGCAACACCCAGCGCCAGCCCTCAGGCCTCACGGTCTCCCCTCACGGGCACCGACCCAGAGGAGCTCCCGGGCAGGCCCAGCCCTGGGCGCCGAGAGGCCGGGAGGGGGCATTTCTGTCGCACGTGGAGCCGTGCAAACGCGTGTGCTCACGTTTGGCAGGAAGGTCATGAAACTGTTCTCGTTTCTATCAAGATGCTCCTTTTTAAAAGTTATTTCATTTCTTAATTATTTTTGTCTAGGTCTACATTGAAGTTGCAGTTAAAAATAATGTCGCTACATAGGGTAAGAAGGGTCTGTATTTCGGTCCGGTCTCTGCCCCGTAACTTGGGCCAAACGGCATGCCACGGACACGAGTCTGTTTTCTCATCTCTGGTGAGGATTGAATGTTGACTTTCTAATGGTGGTTTTATTAGATTCCTCTGGCCACTGTAACAAATTACCACGGACTTAGTGGCTTGAAATAACACAAATTTATTATCTTACAGTTCTGAAGGTCAAAAGTCTGAAATGGTTTTTAATGGGCTAAAATCCCAGGTGTTAGCAGGGCTGCACTCCCGCAGGCCTGGGGAGAACCTGCTCCCTGGCCTTTTCTGCCGGGAAAGGCTGCCTGCCTTGCGGGGCTCACGTTCCCGCCTCCTGGCTCCTTCCTCCGTCTCAGCGCGAGCAACGGCTTGACGAGACCTCACGCTGCGTCCCTCCGGCATTAACTCTCCTGCCTCCCTTTCGCTTGTAAGGACCCTGGTGATCACATCGGACACACCCAGGTAATCCAGCTAATTTCCCCATCTCGAGACCCTTAACTGAGTTATATCTGCAGACTCACTTTCGCCATGTAAACCAACATATTCAAAGGTTTCAGGAATTAGGATGTGGACGTTTGGGGAGTCATCATTCTGTCTACTACAGTATCGTTGGGCAGCTTACGAGAGAAGATGTGCACAAAGTAAAAGAATGCTATGACAAAATGATTCCCCCCACACACAGTCTTTGGATCCTCCTCCTCTTTCTCTTTCTCCCTTCCTTTTATGGGACTATATATTTTAAAATTGATTTTTTGCATCTTTTATTTGAGAATTTAATCTAATTTTTATTTACTGCATTTTTTCCTCCCTCTCATTATTTTCTACCCTCTACCTGTCAATATTTATTTCAGCATCCTTGAGTCTTACAAAAAGCAGTCCTGTTTGACAGTCAATTTCTGCTTGGTGTTCCCTCGTGATTGACTATTTATATCTCCGTGCTATATTCACGCACCATCCACGCGTTCTCTCTGCAGGCCCTTCTCTGTCATGTCTTAGGATGCATCATTTACGAACCATTTTCCTGAATGTTTTGACTATTATGTTACCTCTAGATGAGCACTTTTTCTCTTGAGATACTAAATACACTGACAGTTCATACTTGTGCAAAGCTCAGATACCTCCTGGTTGTTCTGTTTTATCTCACTCTGTTTTAAGGGACATGTTAAAACATGTAGTTTTCCATATTCTAAAGTTTTCCTCACACATTTGAAGAACTGCTAATGGAGAAACAATTTCATCAACTTTATATCTCAGTAGTACAGCAACATAGAACTTTAACAAGTATCTAGTGAGCAAGATCAGTGCAGACAGCTAACATAACACAGTACACAAGATGACATTAATGTTAAATTGAATTTTAGAAATGTATGCAAAAAAACAGTAAAATGAAATGTAGATGGGCAATTGCTTAAGGTGGTTCAGCAATGTAGCATGCAAGAATGGATTGTTTGATATAGGAAATAAATGTTTTTGAAGCAAGATTGTCCTGATGAATACTTTTTTTTATTCAATTCATTACATAATATAGTTTCACTTAATTTAATATTGTTTTCATGAATGAAAATGGAGAGGCTTCTGTGCACCTATTGACCATATGCTGGATCTAAATATATTCCATTTATTTATGTACTAATAAATAATATAAATATATAACACAATAAATATATTTATATGCAAAGCACTAAAAATATTTAAAATTACCAATGATATAATATGTTGTGATATAAACAAAGTCTATGTCTAAAAAATGCCAAAAATCTACAGGAAAACAAAAAACATCCCACATTTTAAATTTGATTGAACAGGTATTTGGAAATATCCAGTAAATTTACTGTATTTTATCTCAATATTTTTCATTATTAAAACACATTTTCCAGGAAACTGCTTTTGTCTCTCTGTAATTGTCATTTGATACCTAGACAATATTTCACTTGGATGAAATAATATACTAAGTTATAATAGTGCATTTTTCTGGGTAAAGACAGAGATCATTAACTCTCTATTAGCAGTGTAAGTATATCAGTGCTGATCAGAATTACATATATGCTTTGCATAATATCATAATAGAAATAAAATTAGGATAAAAATTATCTCATTTGTCTAGAACACATGACAAGAATCCAAAAGCATCACTGCCATTCGGTTGTATGACACTAATTTTTTTATTTTTTTTAAAGTTTTAAATCTATTTTTAATTATAATATATAACAGTTTTCTGTGTTAATGTGGTTATTTTTTATTTTTTTACCTAAAATTCATCTTTTTATTTTATTTTAATTTATTTTATTTTTTAGGATATTATTGGGGTACAGACATTTTGGTTACATGTTATGACTTTGCCTCACCCAAGCCAGGATTAGAGAGGTGTGCCCTTCCCCCATACAATGCTCACCACATCAATTAGTTGTGAGTTTACCCACCCCCACCCCCTCAACCCTCAATGAATATTACTACCAAGTGAACACCTTAGTGTTGATCAGTTAGTGCCAATTTGATGGTGAGTACATGTGGTGCTTATTCTTCCATTCTTGGGATACCTCACTTAGCAGGATGAGCTCAAGCTCTATCCAGGATAATATAAGAGGTGCTAGATCACCACTGTTTTTTGTAATTGAGTAGTATTCCATGGTATACATATACCACATTTTATTAATCCACTCATGGATTGAAGGGCGCTTGAATTGTTTTGACATCCTTGCAATAGTGAATTGTGCTGCCATAAACATTTGAGTGCACATGTCTTTATTATAGAATGTCTTTTGTTCCTTTGAGTAGATGCCTAGTAGTGCTATTGCTGGATCAAATGGTATTTCTATGTGTAGCTCATTGAAGTATCTCCAAATTATTTTCCACAGAGGTTTTACTATCTTGTAGTCCCACCAGCATTGTAAGAGTATTCCTATCTTTCCACATCCTCACCAGCATTTGTTGTTTTGGGACTTTTTGATAAAGTCTCACTGGAGTTATGTGATATCTCATTGTGGTTTTGATTTGCATTTCCCTAATGATTAGAGTTGTTGAGCATTTTTTTATATATTTGCTGGCCATTATTCTGTCTTCTTTTGAAAAGTTTCTGTTCATTTCCTCATTTATTGATGGAGTTGTTTGATTTTTTCTTGTTGATTTTTTTGAGTTCTATATAGATTCTTGTTATCAGCCCTTTATCAGATGTGTAGAGATCCCATTCTATAGGTTGTCTGTTCACTTTAATGATAGTTCCCTTGGCTGTGCAGAAGCTTTTTTATTTGATCAGGTCCCATTTATTTATTTTTGTTGCAGCTATGATTGCTTTGGGGACCTTCTTCATAAATTCTTTACCTAGGCCGATGTCTGAAAGAATCTTTCCTATATTTTCTTCTAGGATTCTTTAGGTTTCATGCCTTAGGCTTAAGTCTGTTATCTATCATAAATTGATTTTTGTAAGAGGTGAGAGGCGGGTATCCAGTTTCAATGTTCTGCATGTAGTTATCAAGTTTTCCCAGCACCATTTATTGAAAAGAGATTCTTTTCCACAGTGTATATTTTTGTCTGCTTTGTCAAAAATTAGATGACAATATGCAGATGGTTTCATCTCTGGATTCTCAGTCCTGTTCCAAAGGTCTGTGTCTCTATTCTTGTGCCAGTACCATGCTGTTTTAGTTATTATAGCCTTGTAGTAAATCTTGAAGTCTGGTAGACTGGTATCTCCCAGTTTGTTCTTTTTGCTTAAGATTGCTTTGGCTCTATGAGGTCTTCTCTGGTTCCATACAAAGCATAGAATTATTTTTTCTAGATCTGTAAAGAATGATGATAGTACTTTGATAGAGACTGTATTAATTCTGTGGATCGCTTTGGGTAGTATGGACATTTTAACAATGTTGATTGTGCCAATCCATGAGCAAGATAGATTTTTCCATCTGTTTCCATCTTCTACAATTTCTTTTCTTAGTCTTTCATAGTTCTGTATATGTCTCTCACCTCTTTTGTTAAATATATTCCTAGATATTTAATTTTCTTTGAAGCTATTGTAAAAGGTGCTGCATTTTTTGTTTGATTTTCAGCTTGACTGTTATAGGCATATATAAATGCCACTGATTTGTGTGCATTGAACAGACCAATCTCAAGCACAGAAATTGGAGCAGCAATTAAAAACTTTCCAAGAAGGAAAAGTCCCAGACAAGGTGTGTTCCCACCCAAATTTGACCAAACATACAAAGAAGAACTCATACCTATGCTAAAGAAATTATTCCACAATGTTGAGAAAGATGGTATCCTCCCAACTCATTCTATGAAGCTAATATCACCTTGATACCAAAGCCAGGAAAGAATACAACAAAAAAAACAAAACTACAGACCAACATCCCTCATGAATATAGATGCAAAAATCCTCAACACAATCTTGGAAAACCGAATCCAACAGCACATCAAAAAAATAATTCACTATGAATAGGTGGGCTTTATCTCAGAGATGCAAGGATGGTTCAATATGCGCAAATCTATAAATGCAATTCGCCACAAAAATAAAAGCAAGAACAAAAGCCAAATAATTCTCTCAATAGATGCATAAAAAGCATCTGACAAAATCCAGCACACATCTTTATGATAAAAAATTTTAACAAAATAGGCATAGACGGGACCTACCTTAAAATTAATAAGGCCATATATGATAAACCCACAGCCAATATCATA
>CAUYSK010020049.1:0-21745 GCA_963575035.1 Avahi laniger | reverse complement strand
AGCTAGTTTTTTCTATATATTTTTAGCTGTCCAATTAATTTCTTTCTATTTTTAGTAGAGACGGGGTCTCGCTCTTGCTCAGGCTGGTTTGGAACTCCTGAGCTCAAACAATCCGCCCGCCTCGGCCTCCCAGAGAGCTAGGATTACAGGCGTGAGCCACCGCACCCGGCCAGGAAGGAGTCTTGAAGTGGATGTGAGATTGCAGTTTTAAATTGGAGGACTGGACTGGACTTTTGAAGTCTAAAGGAGAGTCTAAATTATTGAGAAGATACTTGTTCTTATAATCAATAACCAAAATACTAAATCTTTCACAAAACTATCAGGGGTCAGGCCAAACTTACAACAAAGCAAAGCTATTTTCTGCTTATATTCATCGAATTCAGCCTGTTCCATCCAAGAGTCACACATGTTGAGGGTCCTCTGGGTGTGTCTAAGAATCAGAGTGTAACACTAGGTGTGTAGTGAGCTGGCCAAAATCCTCCAATGCAAGAACAGAGCTACAGGGTGGCTCCTCAGTCACCTGATGGGCCACAGCAGCCTGCGGGTGAGGGTGGCAGGACGTCAGCTAGAGGGCACATCCCATCAGCCAGTGTAGACAGAGGTCCACAGGGGCTCCCCAAAAGCCCACGAGGGGACCCCTGCCCCCAGCACATGGGTGGCAGTCATAGCAGAGGGCGCTGCCAGGTCGGAGGAGCCCTTGACTAGCACCAGCTGGCTGAATGACTCTTGTTGCCTTTCCTCCGACCACTCCTCCTCCCTTCGCCAACCCTGGAGAGCCAAACAAGGAGAGAGGAACCACCCCACCCTTCTCTCCCACAGCAAATTCTGAGCCACAAGGAGAGAGACGCTCTGACTTAGACGTGAGATTGAAGTTTTAAGTTGGACGGAACTGAACTTTTTCGCAGCTGAGAATGAGTTGTAACTATCCAACCAAGACTGACGTGCTGGCTGAATATGGTCAGACGCTGCGGGATTTCCCTTGTCATCAGAGGCAAGGCAGGAAGGTTGGACAGAGAACTCTGAAGGCGGCTCTTCAAAGTAAGTAAAAATAAAGCCAGTTTCCATTTGTACTGCAACAAGTTCATCCCTACTCAGTAAATGGGCTACTGGAAAATGGATACATACCCGTTTTGTATGCTTAGCCTGGGGGTTAAACAAGTTCACACATGTAAAAATTACTCACATGGTCCCTCACGAGTAGTATTAATAGAAATCATTTAACCTTTAACAAACATCTGAGGGCTTATTCTGTGCCAGGCACTGTTCTGAGTGTTGGGTTAAGACAGCAAACAAAAAAGTCCTCATGGAGCTTCTATTCTAGAGGAGACGGACAAAACAAAAACAACTAATTATTTTATGTAGACACACACACACACACACACACACACACACACACACACACACACACATGCTGTTTCTCAACCAGACAAGCCTAGAGTAGCAGGACGGAAAGGTAGCTGTGTGTGTGTGTGTAGGATAGTTCAAGTCATGACAGAGGCTATAAAGAAAAATAAAGCATGGAAAAGAAATAGAGGAGGTGGTTTAGAATGGGGACAATTTTGGATAATGGTGATTGATTTCTTTCATTGGTACTGTATGGTTTCAAATAATGCTCTCGATAAGCACAGTCTCATTTTATCACTGATTTGATGAGGGATTATTCCTGTCCAATGTAGGGAAGCGGTAGCTCAGAAAAAATTTGACTCCAAGTCTGGTGACCTTTCATTACCCTAGCCAACAGCAAAAACAAGCATAAGACCAGTTCAGCCAGAAGCTTCAGCATTCTCTACACTTCTTAAATTAATTCCAGGACCCAAAGTCAATACAACGTCGCTGGGAGCCAATGCTTGCAGAGCTTGGCCACAGGCTTGGAAAGAGCGTTTGCATTTCAGATCTTACTTGCAGCAAAGCAATTACTGCCATCCATTTTATCAAGAACAGTATTCCAGCCAGGCCACCCTGGGGGACAGCTTCAGCACTGTCTGTTTCACCTCTGCCCACTTGCAAGCTGGGTGAGGAACTACTACCAATTTATTTTTTCCCTAAAAACTAAGCTGAAATATTGAACCTTGCCTGCTCTGAGTTAAAAGTTCATAGAATAATCATAAGTCTGGATGGATCTGCTTAAAGGAAGACTGTCCATAATTACGCCCCAAGGTTTTGCAGAACAACTAGTCCCTTTCTCTCAAGGAGATGGCAGCTGCAGCCTTGCTGGAGTCCTCAGGAAAGGCAAATGTGTCTGGGGTTTCAATTCAGCAACTCCGTGTGGAAACCCTTAGCGGGCACCTTCTGTCCTCTGTGGCTGGAAGGACAGCGCCAATTCCCACTGCATTTGAAATTGATAGCAAGGCAGCTGCAAAGAGCATTTGCATTTATGCTTTTAATACCATTGGAGTATTTCCTTGCTTTCAGACTGAAGATAAGATGGAGTTTGAATGCTTTTTAAAATGACTATTTTGGAAGCAAACTGGCACTGTAATTCTTAGGGAGGAAACTTATTGTTTGGAAAAATGCTTTGAAAAGCCCTGTGGGGTAAGTGAGCCATCTATGTAGGCATAGATGTCAGCAGAAACCAAGGATCTCAGAAAAGAGGAAATTTGGTGGGGCTGTCCCAAGAAGGAGGGGAAGAGAAGAATGAGGGGGAGGAGGGCCGTGGAGGAGGAGGAGGAAAGGGAGACAGCAGAGTGGAGAAGGGCTGGGATTAGTTACAGAAACTGACAAGGGCAGGATCAGTGGAAGAGCATTTTGAGATGGGGGATGTCTGTTCTGCAGGGCCCTGTTTGGGATCTAAGCCCCTCCTAAAAACCTCAGTCTACTAGGATCACAGAGGCTTTCTGGGGCTGTCCTGTGGAAAGCAAAGAGGATGCTGAGTTGTATCCCTGGCTCGCCATGGTATAGAACAGGGCTGTCTGGTAGAACTTTCTGTGATGATGGAAATGTTCTATTCCGCACTGCCCAATATGGTAGCCTCTAGTCACATGTGGTGCTTGAGCATTTGAAATGTGACTAGTGCAGCTGTTAGTGAACTGAAGTTTTTATCTGGTGTAACTTTAATTAAGTGAAGCAGCCACATGCGGCTAATGATGACCCTATCGAACAGCACAGGGGAAGAGACAGGCAGCGTAGGCAGAAGGAAGGGTCCCAAGTCAAGGTGACCCTGCGAATGCAAACACCTTCGGATTTGCTAAAATCTTGTGGCAGGCTTGAGACTTAAAATGAGAATGGAACTGGGGTGCTGAGGGAGGGGGGTGGGCTTAAACCAATTTATGTAGATCATAAAGTCAAGGAAATCCTGAGCTGACGCCAGGGTTACAAAGGTATTTAGAAAAAAGGGATAGAGGGCCCTTACACAGACAAATTGGAGTTCCTAAAAATGGTGAGGGTTTTTGTTTGTTTTTTGCAGAATCTAAGCTAACAAATGGCTTTTTGTGCCCTTGCATAGATATCTTATGTCGAATTCATAACATCGGCAGTTGTGATGGCACACGGTAGGTACTTAATAAATATCTGAGTTACTGGATGACTGGTAAACAGCACCGTACATCATCCACCAACACCGTCTCACTTGAATCTTGCAACATCCCCCTGAGGAAGCTGAGGCAACGGAGGCTCAGAGAGGTTAAGTGATAAGTCTGGGAGAGTCAGGATTCCTGGTCTCTTGATTCACCCAACCTGTCCCTCCATCTGTATCTAAGAGGCCATATCTGGGCTCTCCACTGTGGCCACTGTGAGGGAGTGTGTAGATGTGACTGAATGTTCCAGGACCACAGACACCTGGCAAAACTCTCACACGCAGCATATGCATTCACAGTGTGCTCTTCCTTCTCCTGCTGCTAAGTATAGGGAGGGACACTGTAAGCCCCTCCATAGCAGAGTCCATATGGAGTTCTTTTTTGGGTCCCCACTGCCACCACCTAACACAGTGCCTGCTACACAGTTGAGGGACCAAAGAAATGAATGAATAAGTAGCAAAGGTAATTTCTCAATTGACTTTTTAAAATTTTTTACTTATTTATTTTTTTAGAGATGGGGTCTTGCTATGTTGCCCAGGCTGGAGTGCAGTGGCTGTTCACAAGCACAATCATAGTACACTGCAGCCTCAAACATCTGGCCTCAAAGTGATCCTCCTGCCTCAGCCTCCTGAGTAGGTGGAACCACAGGTGCACACCACTGTGCCTAGCTCTCCACTGACTTTCTAAAAAATTCTTTTCATTTTGGAAAAATTGTGTTAATGCATCACAAAAGCATTTTTCTCTCCCTAAGTCACCACAGAGCATCTTCCCATTTATTGAATGGAGCCACTTCTCAGCCACTCAGTTTTGAGTTCTCCAGGATGGGTAGTCAGGCCTCACACTGCTGTTTGGTTTTTTTTTCCTGCTGATGATTTATCTGTCGGGAATCTGAAAAGGGAATTCCTGAAACTTACGCACTGACCTCTTTCTGCCATTTCAGCCCTTGGTAGGCCTGCACTCAAAATCTAGTGAAGAATAGTGGTGCCAAACAAGCCTGCCTATTTTTTTCTTAGCAGAAGCAGTAAAAATTATACATGTTAATAGGGAAAAAAAGCTAATCAAAGGAGGAAGAGTTTAGATGTATTGACTCACATTAAATTGGTTAGTTTTTTGTATAAAATCTAGATTTTTCAGCTATCAAATAAATTAACGATCAGTCTTAAAGAATGCCCCAACAGTTTTCCTTGGCCTGTTAAATAGGAATGATCAATTCTAATAATTTTTTGTATTCATAGCCCTAAGTGTGGAATGAATATATATAGTGCACCATGGACTTAAACTCCTGGGTTCGAGCGATCCTCCTGCCTCAGCCTCCCAAAGTGGTGGGATTACAGGCATGAGACACCATGCCCAGCAGAATATATTTTTATTATAAGGTAGAGAGAGAATAGTTAGGCCTGTGGTGATAATACAAATAGTACCCCTCCCATCAGAGGACTCCTAAACCTCAACCTAATGATACAAGGACATTTCCCAGGTTCTCCAAGGCGATCACATTACTAAGCCAAGAAGGTTGCCTATCCCAGGCTTACTGATGTACATATAACACACTTGTGAGTTCGATGTTTGTCCTCAGAGAAAAGAAGTTACTTCATGCAAATTAAGCACTCAGGAAATTCAAGTGAGACATTCTCTACTTACTTTATGACGTTTTTGAATTGTTTGAAATGTTTACAGAAAAGTATCACCAAAAACTTTGGTATTATTCTTTTTGGTATTTTATTTAGTATTACTTATAATTGTTTGACATTTTATAGCAAAGTTACCAAAGTACTTACTTAGGTCACTTAAAAAAACAACAACTAAGATGCTTTAAAATGCTTAAAAACTGCACACGAATTACTTAAAATTGGGGCGGGAGCATGAGCCTGGTGAGGCTGGACTCACCTTTCCAAAGCTCGCAGCATTGACAGGTTGGGTGTCATTCTTCTCGCAGAAGTCCAGGTAATGCATGTAGAGGGCACTGCGGGGGATGCAGACCCCTTCTGCAATCTCGTAGTTCTCCTCCAGCCTAGGGAAATAAATGCCTAATGAGTGAAAAATGGGTGACCTGCCCCAGGCAAGAAGGATCTGTTCTATCCAGTCCTCCTCCAGAGACGGGCAGACTTAGAAATAATTCTCTTCCTACAGATGGGGAAGCGGGGGCTCAGGAAGACAAAGCACGCTGCCCATGGCCATGGAGTTAGTAGGTTGGCAGGATCAGAATTCTGGCCCCTTTGGGTATGACCCAGACCACTTTTCCAGCCCCAATTCCCCGTCCCTCTGCTCTGCGGTCATTGGCCTGGCCACATTCTGGATGGATCAGCTCCCTACAAACTCCAAAAACTATATAGGGTCTTGTAGGTCTTCCACTCAGCCATGCTTCCAACTATACACCCACTTGTGGAACCATTTATGGTAAGTAAAAGCCAAAGGATGCTGGTGTCAACATCTTGGAGCTTTTCAGCTGACAAGAGCAGTGTCTGGAAAAACAAATGCCAAGGAGAGGCCGTACAGCTGCACAGCCACTAACCCACTGACTGAAGGGAGACCACATGACCACAGTAGAGAGTTGGCCTCATGATTACTTTCGGATCACCTCCTCCCCTGCCGTACTAGGGTTAATGATTCTATACTCATTATCTTTTTAGTGAGTATAGGCTACGGGTTCTATAGGATAGAGTTCCTACTCTCCAGCTGGGTTCAAATCCCAGCCTTGTCACTTGCTGGCTTGGTGACCTTAGGCTAATTATTTAAGCTCGGGCCCCAGTTTCCTTTTGGAGGTGATTTGCAACCACCTCCCAAGGTGGTCGCAATGATCAGATGAGGCAATGTGCACCATCATCAGCAGGGTGCCCGGAGCATGTATCGTAAGCACTTAGTAGACATTAGACCTCAGCACCCATTCTTCCTCCCATGTGTCCTGACTCTGTGCTAGATCTTCGGGATATAAAAGAAAAATAGATACAGGGTCTTTAAAAATTATTATTTTTTAAGCCAAACACCAGAATGTAGGCATTCAAACAAATCCTGCGTCTGTTGTCATGGACACGTTGGAAGGCTAAACATCTCTTCCGACAACTGCTGCAGCATGGACAATTTGGGACCTTCTCTTTGGGCCTTGTCTCCATAGCCTGGGGCCCGTACTGCCCAGTAAACTCACCAACAGAAAATATTTCTCCTTTGAGTGTAGACTGGGTTTTAGGAAACAGCCCGAAGTCATGTGGAACCAAGTTTGGGGGATAAAGTGTCTGGAATAATCATTTTTTCCCAAACATTTTTTTTTGGTTGAAAATAAGGCATAATTCTAAAGCAGTGAAATAAATGTCCTCAAGTGGCTTCAAACTCTCTGAGAGCATTTGCCAAAGAAGTGGTCCAGAGCTGTCGTAACCCAAGTGGAATGAGCACACGGCCTCCCGAGGTGCCCACTTGAAAGGGCAGCACTCATTCGGCTCATTCCAATCTGTGATTGGAAGAAAATCAGCACCATCATTTCACATTCAAACCCCACGGAGGAATACAGCCCTAGGGACATCTGTCGGGATGGAGAACACTGTGAAACTCCTGACGGTTTTTAGAAATGTTCCAGGAAATGGTTGATACAATCCTTTGTAGGTGACCAGATTCCTTGAGGCTGGGATGGTGTCTGAGTCACCATCCCAGCATATTTTTTGGCACACAATAGGTGCTCAATAAGTGTTTGATGGATAGAGTATTTCGGTCATTTATTCATTCAACAAATACTGATTGGTCTTATCAACTGCCAGGCTGGGGCTATCACGGTGAGCAAGATGGTCCTTGTTTGCATACGGCAAACAGATTAAGGGTAGACAGATGGATAAAGATAGGGATAATCTTTAATTCAACAAATACTGAGTGCCAGGCAGTGTTCTAGACATTAAGGAAACAGTGGTGAGCAAAAAAAGAGGCCCTGTCCTGAAAGGGCTTACATTCTAGGGTATGTGTCTTCAACATCATAAAATCGAATGTGTTTCCCTGTGGGAAAATGATTTCACGTAGGGAGTAAGTTTCTTAGGACTGTCCTAAGCTTCAGGTCCAGTATGAATGAAAATCAGCTTGTGAGGTTAGCCTGGACCCCTAACTGCCATTCACGGTATTGTTTCTCTATAAAAGTGAGTTCAGAGGTCCAAATAACCAGCTTACACACAAATTTGTGAAGGCCATCTGAATAAGACAGCTTTCACAAACTGGGGTCTCACAGGCATGCTTTGTTTGCCCTGAACAGTGTTGGTCCAACTTTTAAAATTCAGGACGTTTCACATAACGATCTGGATTTCTGGCTTCTTCTGAAAAAGCTGAGATCTGGCAACACTGGACCCATATTCCCGCATGACAACAATTGGCCAGAGTTACATGTGTCCTGGAGTTGGCCAGAGTCCTCACTTCTCCCTATTTTTCTTATAACCAGTCGGTTTTCTGTTCCTCGTCTGGCTCCTGCAGGCACTTGTGTTGGCATAAGACAGGAGCTATGTCCCAGTTAATTCTGCAGTCTATTTGAGGAGAATTATGCACAAGAAATAAGAATAAGTGACCATAGGTGCAGTTGAAGGTGGGAAAACAAAGAGATTAGTGTGTAGATGAGAGCAGATAACTAAGGTTTCATGGAGGGATTAGGAGTAAAGTTTTGAAACGGTAAACAACAACAGCTAGCGTTTGTTGGGCTCTTACTAGGTGCCAGGCACTGGGTATTGATTATCTCGTTTGATTTTCACAATAACCGAATGAGGTAGATATTATACCGATGTTTCAGAATAGGAATCTGAGGCCCAGAGGGTGTGACTCATTTGCCCACGGTCAGGCAGCTAGTAAATAGGAGCGTCTGTCTCCCCGAAAACCTCTGTGGTATCTGCCATGGTAGCTGGAGGGGATTCCAGGCAAGAAGAGCAGCAAGGATGAGAGATGAATGTGCCATGAGCTTTGGATGATGGAGATGCTGGTCTGAGTGGTAGAGGGGGCTTGTGAACGGGTATCTAAGAGGAAAGAACCGGGGGGGGGCACAGAGAATCTTTAAATGCCATAAATCTTTAAATGAGTATGGCTTAGCACAAGAGTTAGGCAACCCCTGGAGTTGAAGAGTTAATATTTTCAGGAGGTAGTGGAGTGGGACTCAGGGAGGATTGAAAAAATGGACTCAGCAGGAAGATGCCAGTGTTTTGGGGATGCGATAGGAATTGTAATAATGTTATCAATAACAATAATAACTAACATTAATTTAAAGCTTAACATATTCTATTCGCCAGGAATGGATTGAGTATAATAAAAGAATGTTTTTTTAAAAAAAAAAAAAACCCATCCAAGTTTCATAGGTTTCATCTTAGGCTCTTGAGAGTTCCATCAAGCAATTTTCTTTTCTTTTTTTTAGAGATGGGGTCTCACTACATTGCCCAGGTTGGTCTCTAACTCCTGGCCTCAAATGATCATCCCACCTCAGCCTCCCAATGTGGTGGGATTACAGGTGTGAGCCACTGTGCTGGCCAGCAATTTCCCTAAAGAGGTTTGACTTCAACACTTTAGACCACTGTATGGAACATTTTCCAGTCTAATGCATACCCATGAACAATTTGGGCAGTTGGAACTTTGTGTATGACAAGCTGTGGGAAGGAGGATAGTATCCCTTTTCATTTATCTTTGTTAATGATTTCCTAGAATTTATTTTGGCCAGAAAAATCTACGAACACATTCAACAAATATGTATTTCAGACCATTCAGAATTCGTCTTGCACATGATCCTTTAAAATGATAGAGATCCTTTGAAACCAATTAAGTTTTTTAAAGCACAGGAGTGGCATGATCAATTATTTGAAAAGGTTGCTCTGTGCCTCTATGGGGGGTGGCCAAGGTGGACTAGCAAAGACTGGCACATAGTGGCCGATTAACTATTACAATATTTGTTGAATGACTAAATGAATAAATTAGATCAGTTAGGAGCTACTGTAATAGTTCAGGCAGGAAATGATGGGGCAGAATAACACCTAGGGTGTGGGTCTCGTGTTGCTAGATTCGAGGAGGGTGAGGGCAACCAAGGCAAGCTCTCAGGTCCCTCACTGGGCCAGCTGGATGAATGGGGGCTCCATTCCCCACAATTAGAGATGCAGAAGGAGAGGCAAGTTGTGGGGGGAAATAATGCTTTCAAGTGTGGCGTTAAAGAGCATAGGCTCCCAGGTAAATTCCTGGTTCTTTCACAGATTAGTTACTTCACGTAGGTCCCCTATACCTCCGTTTCTAGTTGCTGTTCTTATAGCTTGCTTGCTCACTAAATCTGGCCAAAAGGTCACCATTAAAATGCAAGATCATGGTAAAAATACATCGCCTTAAATGAACCCATAGCAGCAACAAACTATTCAAACCAGGTGGGTGTAAGTCACACTTCACATAGACTGAGCTAATTAAACAGTCCCTGTCAAAGGCCAGAGCCTTCTAAATAACTACATTTCCACCCACGTTTTGTTCCTCTTACCGGAGCTTCTGAGCCTCAAAGTAACTAGGTGGCTTATGACTATGAAGCATTTTAACAAGCTCTTTGAACAAACAGATGTAATTGGCGTGGAAGGGGCCCTTTGATGCTTGATGAGTTCCTACCGGAATAGCATCACGACACCTGTGCCCAAACCTCCTCGCAAAATCCGGAGGCTCTGCCTGTGTGCAAAAGTTGCTAATTGGAATGTCCACTTCCCTGACCAAGGCACGGCTGGGAGAAAGGCAGTTAATTATTTCTCTTCATATCTGATGAAATTTTCCTTTTTCTTCCTCTCTTTTAGAGGATATCATTAGTCTGACATGGCGAACAATGCTCCATTATACCTGGATTTTTTTAATGATCACAAAAAAAATTCCCCACTTCTTCCGTTCTCTTATCTTCTATTTAGCAACTTGATTATATTTGAATCGAGCCTATCCTATTATGGAGAGATAATGAACTCCGTCTGCCAGCTACCCTGAGTCATTATCTGAGCTATACATTTTTAAGAAGACCTCCTCACAAGGTTTCAGCGTGTGGCCTCCCAGGGCACGTGGAGGACGCTTTGAGTCAGCACTGTACCATGAAGAGCCAATGTTTCAGCACCTAGAATAATTCCCCACCCCCGTTCTTGTTTTAAACCTATGATTTCTTATATGTACACATAGGCTGTCAGTTCAAAGCGTCTACTTCTCAAGTTCTTGCACACATTTCTAGAACAGAAACTTTTTTCTTCTGTTTCACCAAAAGAAAAGACAAGAGGATTTTTAAAAAAAATTGCTGAACATAAGAAGTCATCACTGAGATTGTCACAGAGGTCTGAGACTGTCCACTGTGTGGGGAAAAACCCTTGCTAAGCAATGAGGACCGGACAGCCGTCTAAACCTGTCAGTGGCTCCCCTTGCCTCGCCACAGAAGTCCTGATTCCTCACCTTGGCATCCAAGGCCCGCACGATCTGGCCCCTGACCACTTTTCCAGGCTTCTCTGCTCCCCAACACATGCACCTCTCTCCAGCCAACCGGACTGTTCACTGTTCCGCAGACACATCGCGCCTCATTCCAGCCCCCTGCCCGTCGCATGTTCCGTGCCCTTCCTACTGCGGGAGACGACCCCCCTCTGCCATGCTGCGCCCTTCGACGCTCAACTCACGTTTCTCTTCCATGACACTGTGTCCAGTGCCCACCCAGCCCCATCTGCTTATCACTTCTCAATCCTTTCTGCCTTGCCAAATTCATTTATTCATTCATTCGATAACATGCAGAGTGCTGCAATGGTCTAAACAGGTACTGAGTTATGTCTGTAGAGGAGACACATCCTCTGCTCGGAAAGCTCTCTCTACCTCCCAGGATGGTCATAGCTCTTTATGTCTTTTTATGGCTCCAAAAGCCTGCAAGGAGAGACAGCACTGGTGTTAGAGTTAGGCATCACCAAGTTTGAATCCTGCCTCTCTCACTTCTTCCGTCTGTAAAATGAAAGAAACTGTGCCCATCTCCCAAGGTTGCTGTGGGGACCGGACAAGAATCCATGCACAGCTCCAAGCCCTCTAGCTGGCATGCGGGGCACCCCTCAGTAAAGGATAACTATTAGTATTCTGCCTTATTGTAGAATATTTAGGTAACATTTTATATCTTAAACTGAAAGTCCTTTGAAGGCAGGGACCAAACCAAATTCCTATTGATGTTAACATAGTTCCTGGCACTGTGCCCTCAGCAGTTAGTAAACACTGTGGAAGGCAGGAGGGGAACAGAGAGAAGGCTGGAAGGAAGGAAAGCAGACTTTTGCACAGACCAAGGGACTCTTGTGCTTTCTAAATCTTAAGATCTGGGTGGTTAAAGGCAAAGCCTGGTCACTATTAACATGTTTGATTTTTATTTTCAGATGCCTACTCTGTGCCAGCAATGTTCATATTTGCTACCACTACCCCCACAAGATGAGTAACATTATCCCGTATTATATGGAGGAAGAAATGGAGGGCCAGGGAGGGAAGTGGCATGTCCAGGCCAGGCTTGGAGTATGAACTCTGGTATCATGCCTCTAAAACCCTCACTGTGTGCTAGAGACCGACATTCATTTGGTCAGTGAGCCAGAATATATTAATTGAGCACCTACTGTGTGCCAGGCACTGTAGAATACAGCCATGAACAAGACGACACAAGTCCTGCCCTGGCCATTAAGAAGCCAACAATCTACCCGAATGGAAATGGGAGCTAAGGAGGTAACAGCACCAGACAATGAATAGAAAGTGGTGGGCTTTGGCTCACGTGGACTCTGGTTAGGCTTGAGATGGATTCTATACAAGGCCAAAACAAAATAAAACAAATAAACAAAAACCACAATCTATTTATTAAACAACAACGGTTAAGCTGTGATTTGTCGCTGGGTGGTGGACAAGTCAATCAGAAACGAGTTTGGGTGGACCCTCAGCTGGCCCAGCCTCTTCTTTGTTGAGGGCCTTCTTGAGGAGTCAGGCATTTTCCCCCTGGAGAGAGGGAGACTGCGACCCTATGTTGTAGTAGTTAGACGCCTGCCTTGGTTTCCTCCTCTTAAAATGCAAGTAATAGTCTTGCCTGCTCTGCGGGGTTTCCGTGAGGATTAAATGAGCTCCCCAGTGACATCGCCTGACAAGCCTGGCACAGCACTTGGGGACTGCTAAACCTGTAGGTTTGGCTGACGCAGAGCGATGGACTGAGTTGGAGATTTATTTCGCCTTTGAAATGACTGAATTGGACGAGAATGGGAAGCAATCTAATCCCTATCCTGTGTTTGACCTGCAACCTACCAAGTTGGTGTTTCAGAAAGGCCTGGGCTTAGAGGTTCTAGAATCTCTCTGCTCAGTTTTTAGTTATTCAAGTCCTTTTTTTTTTTTTGAATAAAACCCAGGCAGTGTATAAAGCCCAGAGTCATAGGCTCCACGCTGTTGCCAACACTTCTGTTGGGGCCTGGGCTGTGGTTGGCAGCCCAGAGCTCTGGCGGCCCTGAATAGCAGCTGAGGTGATTCTGGCACCATTCCCCACCTTAAGCTACCCCCTCAATCTTCCCTTTCCATCTACTCCCTGTCTCTACTCATCTCTACTTCATTTTGCCACCACGAATTGCGCCCCAAAGAACATCTTCATACGTGCCCCTCGCACACTGTGGGAGTGTTTCTCCATGTCGGTAGCGAGAAGCAGGATTGCCGGGTGCGCACACTTAAAATGCTAACGGATTGCGAAATCACCCATCAAATGGCTTTACCATTTTACACCTTCTCCCACAGTGCAAAGCACTTTTTTAAAAATAAAAAAAAAAAAGAGAAACCTACTTCTTCAGCAGAGACTCTCATTCTCTGAGACATTTATGTCCTTCGCGTTCTCCTGCTTAATTTACCTCTATCTGAAGCTGAGGTCTTCTGGCAGGACAGTCGCACCTAGCGCCACTTCCAGCACCTCTGATTGCATTCAGAGCTAAAAATGTTCAGCCTCCCTTTTTAGAACCATGTTACCTAATTCATATGATGAAAGCAAATAATGTCATGTTGCTGTTGAGCATGAATCGAGTCAGAAATGGGTACAAAATGTCAGTTATTGGTAACATCCAATGAGTCTGGTCTAGGAGCTGTGACCTGGTCTAAAACCTCAAGGTACTTCTTCTTTGAAACAGTGCCAAACCCAATTTCCTACCTATGACCTCAAGAACATTTTAAAGAGAAGCACTAAATTTATCTCGTTTCACATTAGTTTGAAATATTGATAGCTGGTCAACCACCCAAGGCCTCATTTTTATTTTTTCAAAAGGAAAACGCACCATCACCTCCACCACCATCCCAAGCCCAGAAAGTGACAATCTGATCTTCTATCCTCTTCCATTTGGGAAGGGCCTCATTTCTTCTGTAAATTGCTGAGAGGGAAAGTGTCCCCACCCTGAAGGTGCGCAAGGAGCTCCGGGCAAGGGTGTTGAGGGAGCTGTGCAGGCGCAGGGCCGCGGAGGGGATGTGTGCTGGCTTCCAGGAGGCCGGGACTGCGGGACAGGCTGCTTTCCATTTCGAAATTCTCTGCATGAATAGAGGTTATTGTGTGGCCGGGATTCCAGCAGCGCTCACCATCCCCAGTGAGTTGGGATTTACTAACCCTTGTGACCGAGGATGCTGGAAAGTGTTTGGCAGAAGGCATTTGACAATATTTGCCTGTTTTCTGCTGGGGGTTGCCTCCAGATCACGTGGCCCCAATTATTTTAGGCTGCTTGGCTGCTGTGTTATTTGTTCTTAGAGCGGGCCTGGTCTCTAGGGCGATGGGGAGGGGGCTCGTGGCAAGGAGGGGAAAGGAGGAGAAGCAAATAGCTCCTAACCCTATTCCAATAACAAGCTGGATGTCCTCGGAGAGCTCTGCACCGTCAGGCCAGTGGCTGGTGCCTTGGCGGAGAGGCCAGTGTCCTTTCCTGGGCCTGCCTGCTGCCTCTCTGTCTTGAGGGGTTGCACACTGCCGCTGGAGACAGGGGACAGCATGAAGGACACCAATGCCTCAGAGAATGAGATGCTTGTCCTAGAGCTAGTTTCCTGGTTTTTTTAAGTATTTTGTACTGTGGGCAAAAAATGTAAAATGTTAAAGCCATCTGATGGGCAATTTTGCAATCCTATTAGCATTTTAAGTGTGTGTACCCAGCAATCCTACTTCTTGATATCGACATGGAGAAACACTCCCACAGGTGTTCAAGGAGACACATATGAAGATGTTCTTTGGGGCCCTATTTATGGTGATGCAGATGAGATTTGAATACAACCAAAATGTTTATCGAGAGGGAAATAACAACATAAATTTTGCTATTGTCTTATGTGGAACACTACATAGTAGTTAAGATGAGGTTGTTCTACACGAACTAACGTGGCTGTAGCTTTAGGACACTCTCCTGAGGAACAAAGCAAGTTGTGGATCAACACAGCATGACACGTTGTAGGACAATATTTTTAGTGTGATACATCTGCATGCTTTTTATAAGGGAGAAAATACTAAATAAAAAAACACAGTTCAGAAACTTTCAGAGGTACATGTGCATGTAAATGCATATAGGCAAGAGTCTATAAATACATGTATACATGTATGTATGCATACACACACACACATCTCTCACTGGTAACAAGGTTGCTTTTGAGAAGTCAGAGAACCACAATGAGAATGGACTTTAGTTTTGCCTATGTTTTAATTTTTTAACAAGGAAATGTATTACTTGTGTAAATAAAAGTAAAATAAAAACATATTTATTGAATTTCCTTATATCCTGGATTTTTTTACAAAAGAGCTAGCAAAATAAAAAGAAGACAAAATAAAAGAAAGAAGGTATTGAAAAAGTATGTGAGCATCAGATTTAGCTCTGAACTCCCTGGCAGCCAGAGCAAAAGGGGATGCATTGTAAATTATGTCACTTTTCCTTGTAAAATGGAGGATGCATTCAGTTCCTTTTGAGAGACAGTTTTTACATTGAAACTATATTCCAAAAAAAAAAAAACAAAAACAAACCAACACATGTGGAACTTTATATAGGTCACATGTCCTCCGCCATGGTTTTAAGCATGATTGTTCCTATCTGAGTTTAGAGAAATGTGCTGTTTCCCTTCCCTGCCTACCTCTCCCACCATGAAGGCCACCTTCTTGTGTTGCCTCGAGCAAGCTCAGCCTGCTCCCACCCTAGGAGGGAGTGGTGGGTGCTGTGCTGGGTGCCCACATTGTCCTGGAGGACTGCGACATCATTCCCCACTGCTAGGAGGCTGAGTCCTTCCAGGGGAGTGGTCCTCAGCAGAACGTGAAGGAACTGTCGCTCCCAAAGTTACACCCCTCCCTGGGGGTGGCCTAAGTCCAATGATGGATAAGGAGGAGAGGAATAAAGGCCTGGCTGGATCCACTGCCTTGATTTGTATTATCTCTGACCAGCCATCCTGGCCTCAGAACTCCCTGTGGGATCGGCTAAAGCCTCTGCCTTAACCTCCTCCCAGCCCAATATGCGCTGTTTATTCCAGCGCCCCTTGCACCCCCACAGGTGAGGAGACCAGGCACATGCCCGAATAAACCTGTGTGCACATCCTGCTCAATCTGGAGGGCCCGGCCTCCAACAGTAGGCCTTTGCAGAAGCTGTTGTCTGCGTGGAATGGTCCTCTGCTTCTGATATTCACATTGTCGTGGTGTCATGAGGACTTCTTATCATGCATCTATCCGCTGAAATGTCACCTCCTCAGAGAAGCTTTCCCTTACCACGCAACCTGTAGCCTCTGCGACACTGTCCTATTAGCCAGTTCTAACTCTCTGCATAGCACTTATCACTATCTAATACATTCCTCGTTTATTTACCATTAGTTTTTTTTAAAAAAAATTATTACCCATTTCTCCCCCTCAGTAGCCCTTCTTCTTGGTCTATTTTATTCACTGCTGCATTCCTCAGAGCCTAGAACAGGGCCTGGCAAATAGTAAGTGCTCAGTAAACATTTCTTGAATTAGTTTGTGACTGAAATTCTATCTTAAACATATAAAGGGAATTAGAGGACAATTTGATGTTCTTTGAACAACTTGATACTTTTTGATAATAAGACTAAAATATACAATGTTCAAATCTGATTTGGCCTTCAAAGTAGATGTATCATTAAAAAAATATATCTACTGCCTGCCCTTGTGAATTGGAGGGTGAAATTTCTTCTGGGATGTGATCCTTCACTGAGAAGAACAGATCTTTTGTGTAGAATTAGGTAGAGTAGAAGTGGCAGGGCCTGGGTCAGGAAGGAGAGAAGGCCTGCTCCAGAGTGTGCTTGTGGGACTCAGAGGGAAGGAGTGTGCTGAGGGAACAGGCCCTGTTGAAGCATTTTATATGTAAAAACTCATTTCATCTTCATGACTACCCTATGCGTTAGACACTACTGTATCCCCATTTTATGGGTGAGTAGACTGAGGCACAGAGATTTCATAGCTGGTATTTGGCAGAGTTGGGAGTTAAGCCCTGGCAGTTTGACTTCAGAGACTATGCCAACTACAGCCTCACTGTTGCTGGGCAAATGAAACACAGAATCACAGAAAAATAGATGTGAACAAGGCAATTTTCTTCTAGTCCCTTTCAAATTTTCTACTCTGAAATGCACAACATGTTCAGGTTATTAAAGCGAGAGCCTGCCAATTCCTTGCATTTCCAGAAGTTCCCAAAGTCCTTTACATTTGATGTCCTGGCATTATGGGAATTTGCATGGCCATAATATTTAGGAAAGGGTGCACGGGGAGATTTGATCTGAGAAGTAAAGTAAAATTTCAAATAAAGCAAAAATCAGCAAATGCTACACAAAAAAGTATATAGGGACAAATGATGGAAGTGAGCCAAAAGGCTGGAAATAGAACTCTTGAAAACAACCTTTGCTATCCCTGTGGCAAAACAAGCTGATCGTTGAAACTATTGTTAGAGAAGATTGAGTTACTTCCTGAATGCTTTCTCCCAATGTTGTTTTCCTTTCACCTCTGGATGGATTAGACTAGAGAATCTAATATAATTTGCTCATTAAAGCCCATCTGCTTCCTTTTCTGATCTGTTCTCTCTTCCCTATCCTTCTTGATGTTTCTCATCCTTTCTTCCCAAGCCTGGGCTTTGCAGTTAAAGAGACCCAGCCACGTTCCTGCCTCTGCCACTTAATGGCTGTGTGCATATTTAGGCAAATGATTAACTGCCTCAGCTTTACTTTCCTCCTTAGTAAAATGGGCATAACAATGCCAACTTCATAGAATCGTGAATGAAATGCAGCACATATACAAAGTGCCTAGCACGGAGGCTGGCGTGTAATAGATTTTAGTTCCTTCTCCCCCTCACTTCATTACTTAATTCCTTCCAGTTTGCTGGGCTGGACTCTAGTGGAATAATAAATAGGCTTTGATTGCCAAGATCCTCTGAGAGGTGAATCTCAGGCACGGAGAGCTCTGGTGTTCAAAGCTACAACATAATTTCCAAGCAAAGCTTTTAGAGGAGAATCTATCTGTAACAATCAAACGTGAGTGCAACCACTCAAATATCATTAAATATTTCATCAGGTCCAGGAATTCCAAATATTAAAGAGAAAGCCATTCTAGTAGATTATCCTTGTTAATGTTATTCATGTTAAAATCATTGTAGTATAGCTGTCATTAATTATTAATTCATTAAGGGCTCATTGGTAAGGGTGAACAGACCTCTGTTTCTGTAATTTGCTGCGACATTATTAATCATTATAACAGATTCTATTAAAATCAATTAATAACATCCACGTGGAATCTAGTCCTTGCCACTATTTGAATAATGGGAAAAAAATCTACCTCCCAAAAAAATAAATATGGAAATTCCAATCTCCAGGCTAGATTTAAGGCTAGTTGAGCTTATACATATACCTGCAAATTAAGTAGGTTTCATGTGAGTTATTGGATGTCAAGTTATCACGACAACGTTAAAATATCAAAGTGATATCCTATCTTACAGGTAGGAAGATACGAGCATTCGCTGAAGAGAGAACTTGCTAAAAATGAAGACTTACCATTGCAGAGTAGCAGGAGTGGAATGGGGCTTGGATGCTCTATTATTTTCTTTTTCCTCATCTGTTAAAGGAAAGAAAAAGAAGCTAACTTCAGTAGAAATCAGTGGGAAAAAGTATAAGTCCTCTCAGCTCTCCCACGTTCCAAAAGACTGTTTCTCTCAAATACTGATGCTTTCAAACAATGATATTTTGGCTTTTCCAAAAGCCAAGCCATGAGTATGTTAGACTCATCATACTTCAATACCAAGGAAAAGAAAAAGAAAAAAAAAAAAGGAAACTGACTTTTATTTTAAAGAAGTCTTATGTCAGTTTTGTTATTTGACACAGTGTGTTGGAGTTTGAAGAGTCATCTTCCTTCATCACTGAACAACATGCCACACTCACCCAGCTGCTATTTTCCCAACTGAAGCAGGACAGATTCTATGAGTTTAACCCTCAAAACACATTGACCTCAATCACTGTTACGGGCTGAATGCTTGCGTCCCCCAAAATTCATGTGTTGAAACTTAACCTCAAGCTGATGGTATTTGGAGGTGGAGCCTTTGGGAGGTGATTAGGTAATGAGGGTGGAGCCCTTATGAATGGGATTAGTGCCCTCATAATAAAAGAGAGGTCCCTTGCCCCTTCTGCCATGAGAGGACACAGTGAGTAGATAGCTGTCTACGAAGCAGAAATTGGGTCCTCGCCAGACACAGAACCTGCTGTTGTCTTAATCTTGAACTTCCCAGTCTCCCTCAGTTTGTGAGTTGTGCTTTTTTTCTTTTTTTAATAGCAGCCTGAACAGACTAAGACACTCACCATTTGCTCTTTGTACCCCCAGTGGAGCAGACAGTTAGTGTAGAGTAGGGAGGATGTTTGTAAGTGTTCAGAAGAATCAAATTAGCAACACAATAGAGCAGAGGTCAGCAAACTTTTTCTGTAAATAGCCAAGTACTAAATATTTCAGGGTTTTGGGGCCAAAAGTCAAAATCAAGAATATTATGAAGAATTACATCTTACAGTATAATGTTTAGGAAGAAAAAGAATACTATGTAGAATTTATATGAAAAGAAAGAAAATAAATTTGCACAAACATTTTTTTATAAAATTCAATAATAATAACAGAAATATGAGAAAAATTATTTTTAGGGGATGGGTAACATTTCTCTTAATTGGGATTGAAGTTAGCATTGCCTATCATCTACCAAATGGATTGCAAAAGTTGATCTGTAAAAACCACTTTAAGCTTGCAGCCCTGCAAAAACAGGCATCAGGCCAGATTTGGCACACAGGGTCCTAGTTTGCTGACCCCTGCAACACAACAGTCTCAACAACAGATTAATCTTTGCATTCATAAGAAGAATTACTCACAATTTTATTATGGATTAACTGAGAAATACGTATAATCAGTCTCCTAATCAGTTCCTAATTAAGATTATTGATAGAAATAATCAACAGAAAAAAAATTCGATCCACAAAATTTGGCCCAAGATAATTGGTACAACTAACAGTCTCAAAAGAAAATGAATAATGTCAAAGCCTATAAATATTATTAACAAAATTTAATATGAATATATTAAAAAGATCAATGAAATCAATCTGTGATGTAAAATTTACATGGAAAAGAACTGATACCCATGAAAGTAGCTTAAGTAAAAACAAAAATGAAAATGAAAGAAAATTAAAATGGTATACACTATATAGAAAAATTTTCCCAAAATTATTAGCTCAATAAAGTTGAGTCCAGAAAATATTTTCTAGATGAAAATTTATTAATATTGGTATAATTTCAATTAAAATGTCTGCTAATAACCACTATGGCAGATACCATTTGTTGCTTAATCAATATCTCTGCATACTCACCTTCTTATTTATAGAACCCCAAATTAGAGGGGCTCATGTATTCAAGGAGGGTGATCCCCTCTCAAATTCTTGAGAGGTAAATGCTGATTAACTCAAGCCACTGATTAGATTAGGTAGAGCATGTGACTTGATGTCAGCCTATCTCATCTCTCTTAAGGGGAAGCCTTCTGGGTGCTTCTGGGAAACACATTTTTCCATAGTTAAATGGAAGAGGTGAGAGACTCTGGCCTGTCCTACTTTTGAACGCTGTGAGTGGATACCACTAGAGTGAGGGAGCAAACTTGCTATCGGGAAAACAGCCGTCTGAGGACAAAGTCAACACCTAGGAAGGCAGAGAGGAAAGAGAGAAAGACTGAGGGTTCTGACTGTCACATTGTGTCTCTGATTAGCCATCCCTAATGTGAGATAATACAATTTCCTCAGTTAATAAAACTGCTTTTCACTGGGTATACTCTTCCCTCCACCAAAACCATTCTAACTGATACAAACACTAATACTAAACGTTCTCAGGAACAAAATGTCAAAATACATCATGAACTCAACACCTGTTCATGATGCTTTGTCAACATGGTGTTCCTTCTAAATGAAGGTTTCTTATCCTTTCAAGCCGAGAGTAAATGACACCACCTCTTTGAAGCCTTCCCTGATACTCTCCAAGTCAGGAATCATTGATCCTAACTCTGTTCTTCTACAATCCATTGCTTCTCTTTTAATTGCTCCACTGAACAGTTTGGCCACCTGGATTGTTATTTCTGTACATATCCATCTCTTCTGTTTGAGCATAACTCATTAAGAAGGCAGGGATGGAGTCTTAGTTATCTTTGCATTACTTTCTATCAGTGCCTAGCACAGTGCCTTCTACTTAGTACTTAAATAGCTAAGTCTGCATTCCACAACCTTAAAAAAAAACTCCAACAAAAACCAGCACAATAAAGAGCATGAACATGTGGGTCTCACAAGTATGTGGGTAAAATGAACGCACAGAACAATATTCAACCTCTGCTGACAAAGAAATAAAAGGGAAACAAATAATGAGGCACCTCTTAGAGCTCTGATCATAAAGCAAATTTTAAATAATAATAATTCTCAATGCTGGTATATACATGGTAAAATTGACACTTATAGTTCTTCATACCTGAAGGCTGTGTTAATGTTTTTAGTACAGTATGGCAGTTCAACTGCTTGGTCTTACAACTCAACTCCTAGAAATTATAATACTAAGCAAATGATCAAAGAGAAAGAAAAGGCTATATAAAAAAACATGATCGATTGTATTTTTTTTTTTTTTTTTTTTAGAGTCCAGCGGCTTTTATTAGTTTTGTCTCCTGTGCCACGAATTCACAGGGAATAGGTTCCAGCAGCTCAAGGTCCTGTCCTTTGCTTCTCACAAAGTGTGCTATGCCTATTACGCCATGAATTCATAGGGAACAGGT